>VDFB02329174.1:0-30119 GCA_007258455.2 Sequoia sempervirens | reverse complement strand
ATATAATATCATATATATTTTATATGATAATTATATTTTATTATATTATATTCATCCATAATATTATGTATTATATTTATCTATTATAATATATATATTTATATTGTATTTATATATTCATATATTATATATTTGAACATTCAAAATTCATCCATATTGTATTTGGTAGCTACAATTATTTTGTGGATGACCTCCATAAAAATAAAAATAAAAATTCATCCATATTGTATTTTATTCAAAAATATAATATATCTATTAAAAAAAACTAAATTAAAGGTTTCACTAAAGATTTTATTGTATAAAAATATAACAACTTAAATATGGAGTTTAAGAAAAAAATAAGTATAAAAATAAGTTTATAAAAGTAAAGTATATAAATTTAGAAACGTAGTAAGTTTATAAATTTAGAAATGTAATAAAAGAACTTACTAAATTTAATAAAATTTTTGAAAAATATGTGAAGTTTCTAAAATTTAGATAATTAAGTATGAATGAACTTTGTTAAATTTACCATTACATATAAGTTTATACATTAGTATACTAAAATTAAAAACAAAAATATTCTTTGATATCATTATAAAATAATTTTTTCACACTAGAATAATAATTAAATTATAAAAGAATGAAAAATAATTATTTAAAAAAATAAATCTAAATTAACTATTTAAAATTAGAAATTAGAAAATTAAATTAAAAAAATCTTAAATTTACAATTACATAAAAATATGTTTCTAAATTATTATATTTAAATCATAAAAGATATTCAATTTTTTAAAAAAATTTGAAAACATTTCAAAAAGAAAAAATCATTCATATTCTATTTTATTCAAAATCAATATATATCTATAAAGAAATATTATAAATTTAAGGTTTCACTAAATATTTTATTGTACAAAACTATAGCAACTTAAATATGAATCTAATAGAAAGACTTTTCATAATAAGTGCACATCTAAAATCATGTTAAAAAATCACAAAATTAAATACAAAGAATTTAACATATCTATCCTTAAAAAACATGCAATAAAGAATTACATTTACACTTATTATATAGTTTTAAAATAATTTATATAATATTATTATTATGGTTAGGGTTAGATTACAATTTAATTAGGGTTAAGATTACAATTTTGTCAAGGTTAAGGTTCAGTTAGGGTTAAAGTTCAATTATGGTGAAGGTTAGGTTTAGATTAGTGTGAGGGTTCTACAATTATTTAAGGTTAGGGTTCTTATAGGTTTATAATTATTGCTATGTTTAATTAGGATTAGAATTACAATTTGCAAGGTTAAGGTTCAATTAGGGTTAGAGTTCTAGGATGAATTAAGGTTAGGGTTCTTATAGGTTTATGATTATTGCTATGCTTAATTAGGATTAGAATTACAATTTGCAAGGTTAGGGTTAGATTAGTATGAGGGTTCTCTAGGATGAATTAAGGTTAGGGTTTATATAGTGTTACAATTACTATTATAATTCAATAAGGATTAGGGTTAGGTTTGACATTATGATTCATTTGGGGTTAGGGATGGGGTTAGCCTTTAATTATGCTTATATTTTTGTTAGGGTTAGGGTTCATTTAGTACTAAATTAAATACATTATTATAATATTTTAAATATAATAATTTATAGGGAGTGGACCATGGTTAGAATTACGATTAGGGCACGATTAGGGTTAGAATAAAGTTTTAATCTAATTAGGGTTACATTCAATTTTAATATATTATGGGCTGCCCCAAAATATAAATTAATGGTTATAGTCACTTTAAGTTTAACCCTAATATGAATATAATAATCACAAGAATTAGAGTTCAATCTATGATTACAATTATGGATGCATTAAGAGGATTAGAAGGATATAGATTGCACTCAAGGAACCTCTTGAAAGGAAGGGAGGTGGAAAGAGAATAAAAAAACCAAGGGTAGGAGAGCAAAGGAGTTAAAAGGAGCATAAATATGATTAAATCACAAAAGAAATTAGATGGAAAAAATAGACTAATAATATATATAAAGAAATGAAAAAAGAAAGTGAAAAAATGGTACACTACCCTTTATAATTTAATGATATATTTTAATTAAACTAATATTTTTTCATTTATAACATGATATACTAATACATTATATGAGTGTGATTAAAACTTGATGTAACAAGAACAAATGATTTAGAGCTTTGATCTCAAACATTCATTTTGGGCTTTTTCAGTCAAATAAGAAAAACCAAGAACCTTTAAAAATGAAAGATTTGAAGATTCAGAAATACATAAGAGCAAACTTATCTAGCAATAATAATGACAAAGATGCTGTATTCAAATGCAAAATATTTTTTGCATAGGTTCTACTAAGTCATTCAATGATCAACTGAACAATCACTAGAAGTGGATGTCCTTGCACCCTCTCCAAAATTGGACATCCTTGGACTAAATAGCTTAATTTCACAAAATCTTGGGCCTACACTATTTCGAGGACTCTCTCTTCCAGGACTATAGATTTGTATAGCCATGAATACAAAGTAAGCCCATAGTACTGAAATTACAATCACTTCAATGATTGTAGATTGTAAATTTTCTTGGCTGCATGTTTAAATTTTTTTACTTGAACATTAGACTAAACAATTGATTTGAGATACGTTTTAAAATCACTAATACTTGCAAACAAGAGGTTTTCACAGTCCATAAAAATGAGTACAATTGCTTCTAGAAAAACTTTGTCAGTTTAGTTTGCATCACTGTCACAGATGGTGATGGTAAGCCCTTAGATATTTGCATTGCGTAAAGAAGATTGGCAGTACTAAAACTGTAGAGAAAGCATACAATGATAGTGGTGTCTATAGTTATTCCTCCAGAGTATTGATGAATAAACAACACCTGGACAAAAACCAGAAATAAATTATATCAATATTCTCCAGTAACCAAAATCAGACAATGAAACTGAGCAATACAAGGTTGTAGTTCCTCTAAAAATCAAACAGTAGATAAGAGACCATATGCTCTAAATTAATAACAAAGAAACTTTTCATATGAATGCCAGGTGAGCTATTCCAGGGAGATTTTCTACCATTTTGTGTTCATGAGGTTCAAAGCTTAATTCACTAAACTGCCAGTCTGTTCACAATATCTAATAGAAGGATACCCATCACTCATTGGTGAGAGATCTCATGACACATGAAATACTCCAAATTTCTATGGAGATGGTCCAAGCCTTGTGAACAATGAAGGCCCAATACTTACACCTCTACTCACCCATGAAAAGGATTTTCCTTGGAAAGGGCTAATTCAAAGCGTAGCTCTAGAACCTAAAAATAGAAATAGCAATGTGGAGACATAAACTAATCTAAGCGAATGAGTTTGAAGGCTGCCAATATACCTAAACTTGGTAGATCTATTTTATGATATAAAATATAATAATTATATGGTTACATAAGAAGTAGAACACAAAATTAATATTAACGCCAGAGGAGCTAATTCAAAGTTGCTAACCTAGTTCCTGGACAATACAAAGGAGTTCTCAAATGCTTAAATTATAGCACCCAAAGGAACATAATTAAAAAACATAGAATAATTTGAATTTCTAACAACATAAATAGAAGATGGCATAACAGAAAGAAGGTGGGATTTACAGCAAACCTGATCATCATCATCTAATTTTGGAGAATCATTCTTATCTGATGGCTTTTCTGCACCACAGTTTCGCCCTTGTTGCACTTAGTTTGGAAAGGATAATTAACATTACCACACTTCTCACAGGTCCAGCTGCCTTCTGGAGGGGCTTCTAAAGAATGCATTATAGCATAAATAAATATCAACAAAAAAATGTTGCACAGATAAGCCCAAATAAGCAAATTCAAATTTCAATTAGCGAAGGGTGAAGGGGCTTCTGAAGAATGCATTATACCAGAAATAAATATCAACAAAAAAAATGTTGCACAGATATTCCCAAATAAGAAAATTAAAATTTCAATTAGCGAAGGGTGAAGGGGGACTTACTAGATGAATTTTTGGCTGCTCCACTAGAAGATTTAGCGGTCTGAAGGAAGACAACAATAGTTGAACAAGTCAATCTAAAAAACAAACAATAGATGCTCAAATTCCAAAATTTAAATAGAATTGCCACATAATGTAATTTAGAGTCACAACATAAAGGGCCAAAGCATAATGCAACACATGTAATAGTTCAAACAAAAAGGATACCTGTCAAACTACAAGCAGACATACATGCTCAGTTGGCTTCAGTGTACTACACTTCCTCATGTTACATATTATACGGAATGAAAAATCAGTATTGCCACATTTGGGGCAGACCCAATCACCATCAGATAACCCATCTGAATGAGAAGAGTAGTTAGATCTTGTCAGGCTCACTTTTTCACTGATTTCATGTTCATTCACTAATTTCATGCTCATATCAAAAATATTGTTCATAAAGAAAATCAAGACACAATATACCCCCTCTTTGCCTCTAGGAACCGTTTTCATCTGGTACAGCTCCAGGCCTGAGACCGTGGGCCAAAAGTAAACAATATAATAGTTAGAAAAATAAATCACATTTCATTTCTTCAAATAATTACTACTATGACACATGGCAATTGCAATGCCATGTTTATACCAAAAACATATGACCCCAAGATTTTGCATGAAGGATGCCAAACATTATATTGATTGTGTTTCCTTTTTCTATCTCCTCACATAAGACTCTATTAGAGCAAATGAAATCACATAAGCACTCAACTCAATGAATGGGCCATGCCAGACATATCAAACTACAACATACAATCCAAAAATAGCATTCTATATTAGCTTTTCAGTTCAAAACATGTGCAAATTTAACAACAGATAAAGTAGGTCATTAAGAATTGGCATCCACAAACTCCAAAAAGAATCCAAACTTACATATATCATTTCCCTCCAAACAGAGTAAAAGAAGTAATAAAACAAGGAAAAAAAGCACATAAGAAAAAGAGTTTACAACCATATATTGTACTAAATGCAATTTCAAAGCCGATCCAAGAATATGGACAATATTTTGAAAGACTAGTGAAGAAAGAAGTAGTCTATGATGAGAAACATCTTGAATATCCTTGCTCCCCTCCACCATGAGAATGTTTAGGTATGTATATCCCTACTCCCCTCCACCACAAGAATGTTTAGGTATGTAAATTTGTAAGGATTTTATGTAGAAAAATGCAAAACAATTTTCTCTTAGAAGACAAAAATAAAATTTTAAAATATGGATATGGAGTACTGCAAATGAAAATTGTGGATTCTATTATGAAATGGTAGGATCTTGGCCAATCAAACATTAAATAGGAAAAGAAATATTACAAATGTAATATTGAGGAGTATTGTCTCTATTTGTCTTCAACCTGGCAGCTATAATATTCTCAATAGACTAAAATATCATGAAACGAATTATAAACATAATTCCCTTATTACAAATAAAACCGAGCTCTCAAAGAAAATCATTGCTTCTTTACAAAATTCACAATGAATCCTTACTAGCAAAAACTAAGGCGTCTTTGAGAATGCAATTTCTTACAACTTCTTACTAACAGTGTCAGTAAATAGCACAAATTAAGAGACAAAAATATGTAATCTGGCAGGTGTCCATCCATGAATTTATTTCTGTGTAGCAAATCAAAATGAAGTGAAGCCTTTTATTGGTAATAGTATTTGCTAATAAGTTAAATAGAAGCATGCTAAGTGTGGTCTAAGAAATGCAATTAATTAAATTATTAAACTTGCTTACTTTTGAAAATGTTTTATTAATCGTATCATAATACCATGAAAATTGATTAGAATCCCCATGTACAAGCTTACATTGCTTTGTTGAAACTATCATCAATCATGTAATATGATATTGTGAGGAACATGTTAATCTACGAGACAACACAACAAAGTTGCAAAGCTTGGTGTATTATAGCAAAAGCACAACTATATATACTTTTTAATATATTAAAGAGGGGATCTATTAGGGTCCTTATCTATGGAATTAAAAAAATACATAAAATATGTAAAAGGAATTAAAGACTAAACCAACAAAACAGCTAACCACAGGCCACTGATAAACAAAAACTGCCTATAGAATATCATAACAGAGCTTAACAACAAAGAAACAACTAGCTACAAGCTAAGATTGTTTTTGAAAACATTTGATGTAAAAATGCACACAAATCTGTGTTAGCAGTTGGGATAACAACCTACAAAAGAAAATTGTTAATGAATTTAAGTAAATAAGTTCAGTTGCATATCAAAATAAAAGGAAGATGATTAGGTATTTACAAGTTGCCATGTCTTCTTGGAGGTCTCCATCTTTCACATGTACTTCGAACTGGATTTGTTGAAATGATAAGATGTCGCTATTGCTCCAAACGAGCCAACAAAATAGCTGGAATCTGCTTGTATTAATTGGGAGATAGTGACTTTTGGAGTTAATCTACATTTTTTGCAAACAATTGGTGCACTTTCTACTATGCTTCTACTGGTTAAGGCAAGACAACAGTCCACATCGCCTCTTTCATATTGAGTTTTATTTTTGATTAAAAAATTGGTGATGCGAATACTAGACCCAACAAACATACGAGGCAAAAATGTATTTATTAGATTGTTGCTAATGTTTACAGTAATAGTCATTTGACCATAGGCATCTACTAGATCCACATGTACTATTTCTGCCTTTTTTTGGGTGTTGTTGTTTCTTGTAGAAGCAGGACCATAGACAACAAGGACATTGCGTTCGAATACCAAACCAATTTGCTTTGTGGAAATTTCCAATATTGTACTGGGTTTTTTCTTTGTTGAAATTAGACTATTAGAAATATATTGTGTAGTTAATTATGTATTCTAAATATGCATTATAGTTGTGAACATTGAAGGATATCAAAATGTATATTATTCTTAATATTGCGGTTGTAAATTAAAGATTTTTCACTATGTATGTTAGTGTTTGCAGAAATATTTGGAAAATGTACAACCATATACGTAGATTTTTTACTAATTATGGATTGAAAGAAGATTATTGAAAATTAATACCTTTGGTTCTTGCTTTCAGTAGTCGTTTTTGTTGGTGATGTGCTATTTAGTTCAATACTTTTCAACCAGCTATATAGGGAATGGAATTGTTAGTCATGAAATTAGTAGATGTTACTATTTAACATTTCATTATTTTGGAAGAGTTGACAATTGTCACTGTTTTGTTATGTATTCTTATGTATTTACTGAAAATGTATGCTATTCTTAATTGTGTGAACATAAATTAAACTTTTTTGTCTAAGTATGTTCGTGTTTATAGAAATCTATGGAAAATGTACTTCTATATACATAGCTTATTCATAAAAATAGGTAGAGAAGAAGACTATAAAAAATGAGTACCTTTCTTTGTTGCTTTCAATAGTTAGTCTCGTGGGAAAAAATAGGTAGAGAAGAAGACTATAAAAAATGAGTTACACCTTTCTTTGTTGCTTTCAATGGTTAGTCTCGTGGGAGAAGTGGTATTTAGTTCAATGTCTTCCAAGCGCCTGTAGCAAGAAATGCAATTGTTAGTCATGTAATTTGTGGAAAATACTATTTAATGTTTAACTAGTTTGGAAGAGATGACATGTCTTTGATGAGGTTTTCAGAACCTCATTGGGTTTCGATAATGTTTTCCTAACCTAGTTTAAAGCCAACACAAGTAGAGAAAGTTGACCCATTCAATCAAAAGTGGAGAAATTGAAGACAATAAAGAAGCATTTAGGAACTTATTGAAGGTTTTGAAACCTTAGAAGCTAAAAGGTTTTAGAAACCTCATTAAACTCCAAAGGGTTGCCACATCCTTGGGATGGTGAGTTATTTTATTTTGGCTTCTATTGTTTCACAACCATCATCAAGACCCGACATGGTTTCCACAACCAAGTCTAGAGTCGACAAATTTTGATACTTTGGTTCCACCACGAGCTCTCATAAAAGTTTGGAAAGATCGAAGGCATTAAAGTTTAATTTTGGAACTTTCTAGAGGTTTTGAAACCTCTGTCAAAATTCAATAAGGTTTCCACAACCTTGAGAAAAGTTGTCAAAAATTCATTAAAAAATAGTTATAAGTTCTCATTTGAAGCTCACATTCTGAATTTGGAAGAATATCTGGTAGATTGTGCAAACGAATATGAAGTAGAAGAGGATGGATGAGGTTGTCACTAAGGTAGATTGTAACTTTTAGATTAAATTGTGATATCTAGGGTATCGAAGATGATGACTCTAATTTGGTTGATCGCATCTTCATAGACCGCATACAAATCCAACCCATCCTCCCAATATATTGGATTTTTAAGGAAATATAAACCATTGAGGCTAAGATGGAAATAGTAAGTTTAGTTGAATAAAGGAATGGGTAATGAAAAATAAGGCTAAAATGAAAAATCCCGCCCCTTGGAAAGCTAAGGAAGCTACAAAGAAATAATAGATTAGTTAGAGGAGGTCTTCATCACTTCAAAAAATGGCATCCACAACACAGTAGACTAACTCTGGAGGTAGTGGAGATGATGATGAGGATCCCTTAGGAAGTAGGAATTTGGAAAATGCTTGTGAGGTATTTGATACATCTCCTCTCAAAAGGTCACTTCAATTTTATTTTCCAAGAACTAGTAATGTCCCCACACCTTCATCTGTCTCGTGGTTAGAAAATTATTTAACCAAGGAAAAAAAGGTGGTTGACTTGAGTCTACCTAATAAGGATATTGTGTCTCAATTAATCCAAAGAATGCCACATGTCAAAAACTGAAAACCACATCTCGATTATTGAATGATCCCTCTTAGGGAAATATGTATGTTGAGGTTGCTCATCACTCTGCTCAAAAAGAGGCTACTCAAATGATTGCAAGTGATTTCAGTATCACTAGGATTAATTTTTGACCCTCTACAAAATTTGGGACCCTCTACAAGAGATTGAGATGTCCACAATTTTTAGATGTCAATTGCTAGGCTTGTAGAAATGATAGAAAAAGACAACTAGAGAAAAGACCAGTTAAAACAATAGGTTAATGCTTTAACCAATTATTTAAAGTATCTTCTTGACCTTTTTGCTCAACCCATTGGCCAAATGAATTAGATTTTGATCCTTTCTCTGTTTAAAGTGGAAAAGAAATAATTGATAAGATTCATGTTTACAAGTCTTATGGGAAGGTCACAAAATATTGGACCTTGAGGATATGTTGGTAAGGGGAACAAAGGTTGTCACAAACATGAAGAAAATATGTCAACTATCATATACAATAGCTATAGTTACACACTTTTTTATTTGTCAACAAGTGTTTAGTTTATTGACTAATATTTTGAGAAGTGTATTATATATATTTAATAATGTAACTTTTTTTAGCATAATATTATAATATTTAGATAAAATCCATGTTCCCATCCATAACAACATTCTCTTCATTTTACATAATATATTTTATAGTATTTTAGTGTAAGCAAGAATAAAAAATAATAATAAAGAACTCTAAGCATTGAATTCACTTGGCAACTCAAGCATCACGTCCTTGACTACGAGTTATCTTGTGTGTAACCACACTATTCATGGTTTCCTTGTATTTTAAGGTTGTCACTCCCTCTAATTAAATCGATAAAGATGCTCATGATGGTAGTGGATTTACATTTCAACAAAATTGACTAATGTGCCATAAAATAAGTTTGAAATGTTGTAGAGGAACACAAAAATTGACAAATGTGCTATGGTTAAAGGTTATATGAAATCTTCAAAAGATTTTTGGCTACTTGTGAATCCTTTTATAGTGTTTGGTGTACGGAGATGTCAAACAAGAATGAGAAACATGTTACACTAAAGTATCCTGATACTATTTTTGGCCCAAAAAATACTACAATGAACTTAAATCTCGTTAATGAGAAAACAAACATTGTTAAATCTTGATCCGAGATAGTATGTCAGAGTCATGGATCACAAATTATTATTTCCTATTAAAATTCGAGCAATTTTAATAAGTGGTAGAAAAATTATACATTTAAGAGTAGTTGGAGAGGAGTAAATAGGGACACTCCATCCCATGTTTGAGTCACACTCCAATCAATGGATTCTAAACTTCTCAGAGATTTGGTGTGTCATCAATTGTAAGAAGACATTCGGGGCATAGACTCAAAGAAACATATTCCAATTCTTAGAACCAGCATTTTGAACTTAGTGAGATTAGTAACATATTTCATTAACCCATCATTTATTTGGAGACTAAAATTGCCCCAAGACTTCTACAGCAGGAAAAAGAACCGTCACCATGTTCAGGGCATCAGCAAAATCCATATTTTTATGCTTCGAGACAAAAGAATTTTTCTACTTGTAAAATATTAAGTAGAAACCACTACTTCTTAAAAACAAATCAATGGCAGAAGATAAATCCTACCATGTTCATGATTCCACCTCCAAAACCAAATACCTCTGCTTTCCCTTTATTCCTCTTCAAGATTCAGAATACACTTTATATATGCTTTATGAGATTGCCTAAAACCACTTAGTAAAAAATTTATAAATTGACCACTACAAGGAAAATGGGGCACTCTTACTATTCTTGAAAATCCTACTGCTCGAATTATACATATCGTTCGCTATCGAAATCTGGCTCCACTAACAAAATATATGAATGATGAATTTTCCTGCAATTTAGCCCAAGCTTCAAAGTAAAAGTAAATTCTTTGATATCAATATATTAATTTAACTTGAATCGAACTTCTACACAATTACAAAAACATTTATCAGAAGTAAGGTCACCAATTATTACCCAGGCTTTTCTTTGTGTTTGCAGTAATTGTTCTATTGATATTTTGCTTCCCTTTATGGGCCTGCTTCCCTTTATGGGCCTTTCATCACAGAAATCAATTTCTCTCATTTTCTCACAATAGTACAGCTTCAAGGATGCACTATATAGCTGTTTATCTCCATTATTCTTGAATCCTGTTTGTCTTGATGGAGCTCCATTGATGCACTGTATGGTTGTTTTCTTCATTCTTCTTGAGCCCCAGTTATCTTAATGCAGCTCAAAATTCCACAGCAGAACATATAAAACCTAAAATAACACCCAAAATAATCCCTCTAGGGGAGAGGACCCAGTAGTTGAACACCCTAATTTCGCGCTTCTCAAAATCTTATGTGGAAATTTCAAATCAATCCCAACTTTTTACAGCAGCTTACTTGGCAAGTCCCCTACTTATAACTAAGGTTTCAGGGCCACCTCATCAAATATGATGCCGCATCAACATTTTTTTTGTCAAGGTGTCCAAAAAGGCCCAAAAAAAAAAGTGAGACCTATATTTGTGCATCTACATCATGTTTTATTGGGCGCTAATGTGGCATCACATGATTTGTTGCTTTTTAGATCTAAGGAATACATTTCATTTAATTATGGGTAGTCATCATCAACACTAACAACTTTGAAGTCACAACTATTGGTCCAATATTGTTAAAAATATTGGACATGATATAAACAAATGCTATCACAACTATTGCAATGTGCAATGCATGAAGATCTAAGGGTCTGCGCATACATTAATGAAACAAATGATAGTGCTAATAGGCAAAATAATACATGAAAGGAGGTATACAGAGTTTTGGTCAAAGGGCAGTGTATGAACAACTACAAAGGGATAGTTACACAGTGACAGTCATGACAATGGTTTCCAAGGTTAAGGGGGCGATGAGGGAGCAGCCATTTCAAGGATGCAGTTTTGAGGACAGTTGCAACATCAGTGTCTCCCACTTACTACAATAGAACAAAATTAGAAAGAAAAAGGTCGATGTATATTGGCAAGATGACACAGTATCATTTAGAGTAGATTCAAAGGTCTTGTTTGCTGTTGTTAATCTTGGAGAGCATGACTTCTGGCCTGAGCAGTATGTGCTAGAGAAGGGTCCTGCTAAGGATGGAGAAGATTCTCAAACTAAGTGCATATGAGTTGTGAAAGTGGTGGATTCAAAATAGCACACTGCCCTAGTAAGGTAGCACCAAAAGGATGAAAGGACTATGTATAATGTTTGTCCTAGTAGGGGTTACAAGTGTTGTCATGGTTTTTGTCCTTAAAGGTAAAAACCTATGTGAATGCTAATGTGTCTGGGGTTATAGCTTGCAAAAGGTAGTAACCCTGCTCACAATGGATGGTGGTAAGAACCATGCAAAGTTTAAAAGTTTGAAAAAGAAAAGAACAGTCCTATGGTTATAAGGACAGAGCAAATAAAGTGAGAGTCACAACCAAGAGATAGAGCAGTTTTGAGACCTAAAAGGATGGTGATTCTTTTTATTTCATACAACTGATGCGCATCTTGTAACTTACATTAAAAGCCAACATATTTGGTATACATGTAAAATCCACTTCACTAAAACAACAATTGTATTGGAGAAGTGGGCCACACCCAAACCATAATGAGGAACCACCCAAAAAGACCCATTGACAAAGAGAAGTAAAGGATAATTACGTTAAAAGAACAAAAAAGACAAAACCAATTCAGCTGTTTGCTGCAGGCTAGGTGGCTGACTCAACAGCTGTTTCAACACACCTCCTATCCTTTCCCCTGTTCATGCCTCTCATTTTGTTATTGCAATGACTTTCCTTGTTGCTGCACTTGAGACAAGAAATGCACTTTCATTTTTACTTTTTCCTTGTTGCTACACTTGACACATGAATTGGGCAAACATGCCTTCCTTCAAAAATTCATAGGTATGGTGTTTGGGGATGTCATGCAGGGTTTTGCAGGTCAAAGGTCAACAAAAAATGCCTTGAAAACTTCGTAAATGCTGGAATCACTATGAAATCATTTTAAAATCACATTTTCAGGCCCTAATTTTAAAATTTATGCAATGGAGAAACACAGACACATCATCAGAACTTGTCTAATTCCTACATGCTGCTGATGAAAATTCAATATCTTCTATTGTGATTAGTATTAGAAAAAGAGAAAGAAAATTACCTGAGATGCTTGAAGATGAGGTAGGTGACAAGAGCAATGTTGACTCGCTAATATAAACGATAAAATGGTAGCTCCAGTGTCTAACCCTAATATTATGGCTAAAAATTGCTATGGTGGTCCAGCGATTCGTAGCTTAGGCTCGCACGGGAAAATGCTTGTTTTGGCAGAAACATGGGATGTGCTATGGATTTCACTCTCAGCTTTGAATGATAACTGTTCAAGATGAAATAAAATCGCGCTTCATAACTGTTCCGGTTTTGCCCACCATGTTCACTCAGCATGCATTCCCCCTTTCCATCCCCACGATTATGGATATGCATAAATCGCTATGTTCCACCAAGTTTCAAACGGGGACGGGATGTATTGTATAGTATATATATATGGAGAGAGAGAGAGAGAGAGAGAGAGAGAGAGAGATTTTAAAAATATAGGGAAATTTCAAATTTCAAGATATTCATATGAGTAATGATAATCATAACAATCACCAATCATATTGACATATGCATCATAGAATCGAATTATCAAACAAATTAATACAACTACCTAATTGCATCCATGGACCATAATTCATGTCAAATAGTCAATGTGCATATGATATAAAATAATAAAATGCCCAAAAGGCTACAAGTTTGTACTACAAATGTCAAAATGACAAAGTCACAAGTGTCCAAAGGCAAAACATAGAAATAGAAAGTATGATGATTGCCGCTACTCGGCATCTGCCAACATTGCATCAAAATCAGACTCATAGTCTGAGTCACTGTCACTGTGAGGGGCTGGCTCATCTAATGGAACTCCAACCAATCCCTCCTGTCTCTCCTCCTCATCAATTTGTGTGACGTCCTCTAGATCAACATCCCATCGTAATGCTGGAGTCTGTCTATACTCAGGAGTCTGACGATCCTGGAGTCGCAAAGCACTATGCACAACCACTAATTTTTCTGCCCGTCTAGAGGTCAGCCTATTCCTCTTGATAGAGTGAATAAAGCCGTATGTTGACCAATTCCTCTCTGCAGCAGAGGAACTAGCAACCTGTGAGAGGAGACAAAATTTAAAAACTAAATTAGTAATTTAAATTTACTAATTAGGACATTCAATTTAAATTATGATTATATAAATGTTCAAACTTCAACACTCATCTAAATCAAATTATGTTAATCTAATGTATTACCTGTGAAAGGAGGTGAACAGCAAGCGTCCTCAATTGTGGTGCATCCTTCCCATGCCATGACCACCATCCAATAGGATCCCTTTGAGCTACTGTAGTTCTATCTACCCTGGCCTCTGGTTTGCCGAATGTTGGACCACGGAGATTAACAAAGTCAGTGAACTGTGTACGAACTAGACTGGCCTCCTCAATTGAATATATTTTTGCAAGGGCCCTCATAAACCCTTCTTTCACCTCATCATCATCACAAGGAGGCATCCTACCAGGTCTAGGTACATACCATTTGGGATTAAGAGCAAAGGCTGCCATATGAAGCGGGGTGTTCATAGTGTTCCACCGCCTTGTCACAATGGGCCTAATTTTTTGCTCATATAATCCCGAATTAGGATCCTTATCAGAAATTGCTTTCTTCATTTTTCCAAGCATGGAGTCAAAAGTTTCATAAATCTCTCCAAGACTTGGAGAGTCTGTATCAGCATATCTAATGACATCCACAATAGGTGAAATGATGGAGCAAACAAATCTGCAAACAAAAATTTGAAAAAAGACAAGTTAGAACTTAGAAAATAAAAAAATATTAATAATAAAATCATATATATATATTTTTATAAAATCAGCAATCAATAACAATAACAAATTATTAATTTTTTTACCTCACATTGGACCACCAATTATCATCAAGAATTTTTTGTTTGATGCTTCTCCCTTCTGCAGTGCTTGCCATAGACCATCTATTCCACTCTGAATTAACCATCATCAACTGTAGAGCCTCCTGTACCTCAAGCATCCTCTCTAACAAAATAAAGTAGCTGGCATACCTTGTTGCTACAGGCTTGAGAAATTCCTTCTTTGAAAATGTCCTAAAGAGGGCAAGTGAGGTGTGATGGTTGCAAATAAACATCTGAATGTCTCTAGCCTCTACAACCACCTGGTGCACCCAATCCATCTTCCCTATGTCTTTCAATGCGTTGTTCAACGCATGAACACAACAAGGAGTCCAAAAGATGTGCTTGTAAGCACTCTCAACCATCAAACCTGCTAATCTGCACACACGTGCTGAATCAGTAACCACCTGCACAACATTGGTTGCCCCAACCTCCTCTATAGCCTCTTTCAAAATATTAAATTGGAATTCTGCATCCTTGCGCTTTCCAGAACAATCAATGGCTCTAAGGAAATATGAACCAGCTGAACATGTGACTATGATGTTTATAAGTGGCCGTTGTCTAATATCGGTCCACCCATCCATGATAATAGAGCAACCTGTTCTAATCCAACACTGTCTCATGTCCTCCATCACCACACTCACCTTAGAATATTCTTTTTCAAGGAGTGTAGTGCGTAATTTATGTTCTCCAGGGGGAATGTATGAGGTACCAACATTTGCCACATCTCTAAACATTTGTTTGAAGTAGGGAGAACGTGCTACATGGAATGGGATAGCATGGGCATAGAAAAATTTGGCAATGGAAGACTCTGCCACATCTCGTGCTTGCACATTGAACATATTTGCAACTGTATTTTGCTGCTCACTAGAAGTAGCAGCCTTCCTCTTCCCTCTTGTGGAAATATGAACATCACCCGCACCACTACTACCACTACCAACACTAGGACTACCAAGCATAGAGGGCATAGGTGAGGTTGAATGTGCGGATTGAGTTTGCATAAGCTGATCCATAGGCCTTCCTCCGGCCTCCATGTGCAATCTATAACACTCCATCCTCTCAAAATCTTTTATATCTTTACAACCCTTGACCCCATGGCCTCCAAAACCCAATAGATGAGAATAGACTCTTGTATAGCTCCCATTATATTTTTCTTTGCAAATGTGACATAGCCACAATCTACTACCCCCAGTGTTTTTCCCTTTGCCTTTGTCTACACGTGATGCTAGTTGAAGAAGAGGTTTTTTAGAATTAAAAGGGCCTTTTGCATATTTTTTCAAGTCTTCAGAAGGGATATCAAATGGGTTTGTTTGAGGCTGCCCCATATGAACTGATTGGTTTTCTTCCCCCCTCTCAACATCCCCACTATCTTCACTATTGCTGCTCATTTTGTTTTCTTTTGGTTTTTGCAAACTGAAAATTAAAAAAAAAAACAAAAAATCATACATTTTATCATTTTAACTTAGAAAAAAATGGAAAAAAATGAAAGATAATGGAAGAATAACTTACCTCTTTCACTTCTTTTGCTGGTTGCTTCCTTAATGCTCTCCTTTTTTCCTCCTAAATGCTTGGTTTTTCTTCTCCAACAACTCCTTCAAACCCTCCTCTTTCTCTTCTCACTTTTGCTCTTGGCTGCAATTTTATCTTGGCAAGTTAAAATGAGATCAAATGAAGGTAAAAAAATGTTTTAAGTGGCCATATTAGGGTTGGGAAGGCGTGGGCCCATAAAGGAATGAATTACAAAAGAGAAAATTAAAAAAAAAACATTTTTTTTTATGTTTTAAAAGCTACTGGGTGAAAGGGGACGGCCGGTTGTCCCCAGGACGGTCGAGGGACGGCTAGGCGTCCCTTGGACGACTGGCCATCCCCTTTCCATTCGGGGATGTTTCCTCTAATTGGGGACGTCCCCTAATTTCAGGGACTTTTGGGGGACGGCTGACAGCTGTCCCCTAGGCGTCCCCTGTCCCCAAAATGTTTCCGGGACGGGTACGGGGGGCAAAAACCTAGGGGAGATAGCGTCAGGTGTATCCTGATCCTTTCACAAGATAATATTTGGATCATCATCAGTCTCGAGCTCTTGCTCTTTTCCAAGAAATCAAACCAAGGGTAAATCATTGAGGTTGTTTACCTCAACCACCCAATTTTCCAAGAATACCACTTCTTCATTGGGCAGAAGTGGGGACCATTTCGTTGAGGACGCATCCATGTTACCTTCTCCTATAAGAGACACAAGCATGCTATTAATTGAAACAATGTTCTCTATCTTCTTTGACTAAAGTTAGTTCCCCTTCAATGAATGAACACACCCATAAGTACCCTGATTCCTCTCACATGCTAAAGAACGGACTAATTCTGAAGGTAACCACATGGTAAATGATTGTAGTGCAGATACTTTGCTGCAATAGTTGTACCACTATTTCAGTAGGTCTTTCTCTACACACCTATCATGCTAGGTTTCCATGCTACTTAAATCACTTTGTCCACATGAAAAGTTTAAACATTGAATTATAATGCAGACACATCCTCTTCAGTCCTATATCTTCCAAACTACAAACCAAATCTCTTTGTTAAACTCTCTCAATGCGAGGAGGCCTATTTTAAATTATTTCATACCAATTCAGATTTAAAGAATAGGCAGCCATATGTAGAGGCATGTTAAGCTTGGTTCATCTCCCATATATTTTTACTTTATTATAGATGGAAAGCAGGATGCCTCGTGTATGTGATTTTTTAAATCACCCACAACCAATTTCTTCATAAAATTCCACCAAAAATGACTTGTCTAAGTCTATAAAGTCCATCCATCACCTCACAAATCTTCTTAACAAACTCAACCACAAATTTAACATCAGCTAAATCACAGTCTCTGATAAGATTGCCTCCAAAATGGCCATGCTCTAACTAGAGTGGAACATAAATGCCCTTTAATTTGCATAAAAATACTCAAGAAGTGTGGCAAAGAAGCAAAGTTGGCATCAACAGGTCTGAGGAATTTCACCTTGCCATATTTCAAATAAATGGTGATGACTGCATATGAATATTTGAATTTTTCTACTGTTTTAGTACTGTAAAATCCACTTAAACATACCAACACCATCCAAAATACATGCTTGTAATTTTGTACCAATAAATCATCCACTTCATAAATTGAAGCAACATCTGTAATTATCTCAAGAACATGTGATGAGTTCACCTTAGTGGGGTCAAATAGCTAATTCTAAAATATTTCTGCATGTTTCTCTTCCCTTGAACAATCAACCACCTTTAAAAAATAAGTGCATGTGGTGGAAGCTACCATAGTATTTTTAAGTTGACAGTTTTTGGCAAGTCCAACCATCCATCACAACACAAAACCCTTCCATTGACCGCTCTAATCATATTTTCTCCTTGTCAATAAAAACCATGTGAATTTTTTCACACTTTCTCACATCTAAGTGGTTTCTACCCCATTTGTTCTTTACATATAGCACAAATCGTCTCTTCATGATAAAGAGCACAATTTTAAATGGTTTTCCATTTCCATGAAAGAAGTGTGCAATGCATGCATTGAAATAATTCGGTACAATTTCGACCACCAAAATTCGCTCTATGATGCAGGAGCATCCAAGGTGTAAGAGCAATCTTGCATCACCCAAAAAAATATTGTTTCTTTTCAATAAGGGCTAAATTTGCTAGGGTTACTATTTTTAGTAAGTTTGCATTTATGCATGGTTGGGCACAAACTCTTACATAGACCTCCGGAATGGTAAATTGAAGCCAATGGCAAAGAAATCACTTCAATATCATTTGTCATTTGAGAGATTAAAATTTCAATTTCTAAGAATCCTGTCAAAATATTCAAAGTCAATTTTGAGGCATGTAGAGGCTCCAGATGGGCCTGAAAATTGGCAGAAAACAAAAGTAGTCTACTTAATAATACCATTTTTAAGGGTTTGCCTTCTCAAAGAGCTTTCAAAAAAGGTATTATAATTGAAAATCCAACAGTCGGATCAAAAGTTATGACCCCACGAAGTTCTACTACCAAAATTAATTAAATTTCAAAATATCTTTTTGAGGAAGTTACACTTTCCAGAAGATTCTAGGGCAGTTACACCTTCCAAAAAAATATGTGAATGGGGGTTACAGAGAGAGGGTAGAGCAGAGTGGATTGTGGCTCTGATTTGCAAATTTGCAGATTTATGTAATCAAAGCACCCGTGTGATGGCAATTGTAATGCTGTAATTTCATTTTCATTTCAGTGATAATGGAAAATCTTTGCTTTCTTCTTGCATATTGTTTGTACAATTCTCTGTTGTTTTTGTGAGTTTTAGATTGTAAGGGGAGTACCCTTCATCACTCTAGGATATGTGCTTTTGCAGTGTTGAATTGTCAGATAATTAGGCAACACAATGATTACTTCATTGGCAAAAGATATGCATTGATTGAATTGAAATCCTAATGCACAACCAAATAAAAGAGATTATTGCAGAAGAATTTGACAACTGCATCTACATCATTGGATCTAGTAGCAAATGGCTTTCAAATACTTTCCCAAAGCAAAAATATCTACTAGGATATACGTCTATGCAAATCATGATAAGGGCAAAGATCCAACAAAATCAAGAACCCATTGCACAAAAAGTATTAGGAAAAGCTGGTTTGAAAGGCGTGAAGTATTTCTTCTATGGCTACCCATCTGCTACCAAATGCATCTGCATAGATTGATGCCAGTCATAATCTTTGCAACAGATCTCTGCCATGGTTTCTTTTTGGTTGCAAGACCGTTCATGAGTTTCCTTGGAGATTCTACAACAGATAACCGGCAGACATTTGACAGTTCCATAGAAATTCAAATGTTGTATGAGGTTTGTCGAAATGTTTACTCCTGTGCAATAGAAATAATTTTCCATCTAAAAGATAATCTTATTGGCTATAGTCAGTTCAACACAGCTAACCAGGACATACATATGCTGGTTTAGGCACAAAAAAGCTTAATAGTCATTCTTGAAAAAGTATTAACCAACAACTGAGATATCCATTAAAACTAGTTTGCTTACAGAATACCTCCATGCCTGATGGACCAAATAAAATTTAAATTTATTGGCAAGCATATAGTGTCAAATATTCCGCAATAAACAGATCAAGGCCAATGGATTATTATTTATGGTGGTATACTTCAATTTATACTTCAACAACCTGCAGCTAGTGAAATGTATCAGATGGTCATATTGACTTCCCTGTGTTGGGAAAGTATGGCTCCAATTAAAATCTGACGCACCTGTATGCACATGAAGGGGCTTCAGCTTATCCTGAAATAAGCAAGATGAAGAGTGAAGGTTGATTTACAGATTTCTAGATGAGAACATGAATGGGGAGGATTTGACCTCAAATGGATGATGAGATTGAATGAGAGTAGTGGAGAATCCTCACTGACCAATAATAGTCAGGGAGAGTTATGAAGACTCATTAGTGGGTTCTAAGATGGACGAAGATACTTATCCCTTTTATTTATTTATTTTGGATAATCAGTTGTGCATGGATTAAAAATAGAAGAGAATACAATGGAATATTAGTGGATAATTGGATTTTAATTATTTATTTGTGGAGAATAAATGAAAATGGATTTAATTATTTATTTTCAAAAAGGGATTTATTTATTTATGGGTGGAAATGAATTTGTTTTATTAGATAAAATGGTAAACAAAGGTCCCAACCATATTAAAAAGCAAGCTGATGCTTTGACAATGAATTGCTTGACTAAGATTCGTGCAAATCCCCCTATCTGCTAGAAAGGCATATGCTTCCACAATAAATTTGCAAAGTGCTTCTTCACCTTGTGAGGAATCCGCGGTTGAGAAATTTAAACAATTTATGTAATTTTTATGGGTTGCATTAGAAGTTAATTTTTGGCAAAAAGGCGACCCAACAAGTTGCTGTAAGCCAAAATAACTAACATTTATCTTCATCAAAAGAAATTCTTAAATGCCTAAATTTTTCTAGAATTTGCAGACAGGTATCCAATATGATCTTTTACCAGTTCATGTGAAACCCTATCACTGGATCAACTTTCACAAAGATGTGGAAAATCCTGTAATATATATAAAGTCTGCCAGAGCATTTGTCAATCCAAATGGCATAAAGGTGTAGAAAACTGATTCCTTCTACAACAAAATTGGTGTTCACAATATCTTCATCTGCAATTTCTATTTGAAAATACCATACAACTCCATCAATGAGATTAATAGATTTCTTTGTCCAACAACATACTCTAAAAAAATTGTGAAGGGTTATTCAATCGCAGAAAATCAACAAAGCAGAAACTGCCACTCTTTTGAAGACAAATACGTAATGACTGTCCCATTCGGTGCCCTCGAGCAAAATAGTGATGGCTAGCTTCAAAAGATTATTAAATTCAGATTTCATGTTTGTTTTCAAATGATGTCGGCATATAACACAATTGTTGAAGAACCATACTGGGCTTGTATGGTATATTCACAACTCCTAATTTGGTCAGATTATTTTAGTTTTAAATTATCAATTCCATGCAAACTATTGGGGAAAATACCAGATGGGTCCATCTTTCATGCAGAGGTGTATAATCTTTGAACAAGTTGTCATCAACTATTTTGGCAAGATGGCAATCCTTCATATACTAATGCTGGGTCCAGGCAGAACTGCCTTCAGAACATAATAAAACAACGATGCAAATCAGAACCATTTGATGAAAAAATTGTTATGAAATGCTGCCAAATCTGAATGTATTACTTTCTTTCCCTAGTTTGCATTGAGTTAAAAATATTTGATGCAAACAATGAGAAAAACATTCAGACATAATATAATGATGTCTGAGGTTGTGTGCTTATACCACTGGTCTATCCAGTGAACGAAATCAACAATCACAGAGGTAAGGGTAGAAAATTGATCATCACGATGGGGTGGTCTATTGAATTAAAACTGAGAAAATCAAAATGAGAATGCCATAAACAGGAATTGTTGTTCACAAAGAGAGTGAGGAACCAATTCAACACATATCCAGTTTACATGTGCTCAAAGGTTAATCCTTTAATTCATCTGGATTCTGAACAATATTTCATGTTCATGCAAACTACAGGGGAACCAGGAAAATAACAGGCAGGTTCATCTTTCATGCAGAGGTGTATAATCTTTAAACAAGTTGTCATCAACTATTTTGGCAAGATTTCAATGCTTCATATAATAATGCTGGGTCCAGGTAGAACTGCATTAAGAACATAATAAAACTGCTATGCAAATTAGAACCATTTGATGAAAAAATGGTTATGAAATGCTGCTGAATCTGAATGTGTTGCTTTTGTTTTCCCTATTTTGTGGTGAAGTTAAAAAAATTTGACGTTAACAACAGGAAAAAATGTTCAGAAATAATATAATGATATCTGTGCTTGTGTGCATATACCACTGGCCTGTCCAGTGAACAAAATCAACAATCGCAAAGGTAAGGGTAGAAAGTCGATTGTCACGACAGAGTGGTCTACAGATTTGAAACTGAGAAAATCAAAAATGAGAATGCTATAGTAAAAAATACAGTAAGTATTGTTCACAAAGAGAGTGAGGAACCAATTAAACACATATCCTGTTTACATGTGCTGAAAGGTTAATCCTTTACTTCACCTGAATTTAGGCTTTTGTAAAAGTATCCCAAGGCTTAAATAGAGAGTAAAAATCGTGTGGTACTTGTTTGACCCATGTGATATCCTCAACTAGAAGATGATCTGATAGAATAGGAGTAAATGTGCAGATATTTGTAATTCCATCTTGATACAGGTTGGAGTAATTTTTATTACAATCCAATCAATCGAACATCTTTGGTATGAAATTCTTGCAATCCAATTTGACAATCATGAATAGTTGTAGATGCATGCTAAATTATGTTGTGTACCCATCTTGATCCATCCATAAATCATTTACTGTCACAAGTTCATCATCCATGGCAGTATTCTTGAACAAATAGGCAACGTTACAGCCCAGGTCAGTATTCTTGAACAAATAGACAATATTACAGCCCAGGTCAGTATTCTTGAACAAATAGGCAACATTACAGCCCAGGTCAGCCTCAAGATTGACTTCTACGTCACAGGAAACATAATGTGCATGCAGAGGTTGATTTTAGTGCATGAAGTATTAACTCCTAACTTGGTGCAACATTAGGCATTTTTTCCATTTTGATTCATGTGTGCCGATTATGCAGCATAGGCAATGTGCACAAAACTTAGTATAATTGTTTGCCAGAGAGTTTATCCACTACCAAGACATCAAAATATGTTTTGAATTTCAATTTACCAAATCCTTAGTCATTTTTCTGATATGGATAACAAAGGTCAGATGCAATAGCAATAAAAAAATCAAATTGTTAGAGATGCTAAATAAGGCTGACTAGATTTAGGGAGGGCCAAGTTCCAACACTTGCCAACAGGAAACAACCACACCATAACCTTCCCGGAAGTAAAGTGAGAACTCTCAACAGACTCAATCAGCCCAAGGATAATACCATAGGTAATGAAGCCTAAGATATGGGTAGGAAGAGTTAACAAGGATTTATCCCTTTATGCAGAGCAATTAAACAGACTTAAAAATATTACTACAAACAATATATGGCCAGGCATTTAAATTAAATTGCCTCAAGAAGAGAAATAATATCAACAAGCTTGCAGTTAGTTATCACAAATGTTATATGCCTAACTTAATTCTAGCACACTGTTCAGTTATACAAATAAAGGAAGAAACATAAAGCAGGAAAAGCACGATCAAAATGTCCAAAAAACTTAATCAGCAATTAATATTTAGATACCTTAATGAATGCAGCCGCATCCTCTTCTGCAGTTCCTCCAATTTCTCCTATTAGAACTATGCCTGAAAGAATACCAGCATAAAACAATATGCAATCTCTTAGATTATCCCCAACAACAAAATACATTTTAAATCAAACTGGATTCCTAACACAGTTTCATCTTGTTAACTTCAAGATGTAAATAGCCAACAAGCAACAATTTCTAGAATAAAGTTCAAAAGAAAGTCAATGGCCTTTCTATGATACTTTCTTATTGCAGAGGTTAGAAAATATGACATCCAAAGAAAAGCAAATTTCTAAATATACTTTGATAGACATCGTTTACGGAACAACACATCCATAACCGCCACTTTAAAACATGCTTTACAAACATGGAAACACAACGCTGTGCTGTCCATAATGTCAGAGATTCAGAACCATACACATGACACAGAAAAAGTATTTTCCTGTAAATAAGCTCAGCAGGAACTGACTCACAGACACGGCATATATGTGTATTGGGACTTGCAAATCTAAAGAAACCAGCACACCAGGTTTCTGCAGACCCACACATACCAACAGGCAGACTCCCCAAATTTGCTTAAAAAGGAAGAGGAAAATATTAGCTAAAAATAAATGCAGAAATCAATAAAGAAAATTATAAAACAATGAGAACAGGATCACTTATGCCTTAAAGGACCCACTCTCATCCCTATTTAAAAAAAACACTTCCTCTAAAATCCACTGGATACTATGTTTTCCTTAAATTGCCAAATTTTCCCTAGTTTTTGGTCCAAGAGCAAGATGAAAATCAACCTACTTGAGTCTGATTCTCATTACTACGATCAGAACACACAATACCATGCACATAGGCTGAAAAGAGAGTGCATTAAGTAACCAATGCCATGGTTCTTCAAATTACATATACACACCATGTCTTTGAGGCCTATAGAAAGTTATGAATGGAAATAAAAGTACTGCATCAGAATTCCACTACACCGTGAATTCAAAAAATTTACCAGAACCATCATCCCAGAGGTATCCACATGCATCTAATGTGTTACTCTTGTAAGGGAGTTAACCATAACATAGAATGTAGACTATCCAGCACATGTGCACTGAGCCAGGATAAACTGCCATCCTATCATTCATAAGGTCCAAAAGATGATCAATAAATTTCCTAGAATGACCAAACTCATCCCAGAGATAACCAACTGCATCTAAATCATTATTCTTGTAAGGCAATTACCCATAATATAGAATGTATGGCTATCCAGCAAATGTATATGGAGTCAGGATAAACTGCTATTCTATCAATCACCAGGTCAAAAGGAAGATCAATAAACAAATTCAATTAAGTAGAGAATCAGACATTTTTACAACATGAAAGATTCTCAAACATTCAACATGTATTTACAAAACCCTTTTAGTGAACCTGCTTTTGAATCGTTAGAAATATCATAAATAACATATTGAATCTAGATCATAAAATTTGTTTATAAACAACTGGAAATATGTAATTGTAGACCTTTTTGATTAGACAAGAAGTAAAAACTCTCCAAACTTTTATATAGCCCACCATGCACTTCAACAGTGAAGGTAAGAATATGTAAAGAGTGGAAATTTAACATAGTTGATATCAAAAAGGAAAAAAACTGATCCATTCACCAACTAAATATTATGAGTGCCAGTGTCTTAAAAGAAGAGAGTTTAGGAAACAATCTGATATTAATGAGGAGGACAGCTGGTACCAAATGCTAGTGTTGGAAGTCAAAAGGTCTTCCTCCGTTATCGTCTTTGTCAAGCTCTCTCCTTTGAGTTTGATTGGTCTCTTTAGTCATATTGTCATATGCTTTGTTATGATCTTTAGTTCTTTTTGCTTGACTTTTTGTATGGTCCTTTTTTTTTGGCAGGCTTTTTTGTATTGCAGTCAGTTTAAGTCCTGTCCTCTTTAATCCTGGTCCTGCATTTACTCTGGGAGTGTGGGGATTACTTTTGTTGGTGTCCAGATGCAGTGTTATGTGAAGCATCAAGGAGTTAAATGGAGATGGTGATGGTGGTAAATCATCTAGAGATATCCTTGTTGCTGGTGAAGGTCTGTTGGTTTGTGGAGGTGCAAAATTCTTGGTGCATGATAGAAGGTCTATTCAAGCTCAGGGAAAAAATGAAGGCACAAAAGGGGAGCATGCGGTTACTCTTTCCCTTCTGCCTAATGAGGAGATGATTGAAATTGTGGAGAAGGAAGAATACAGGCTTAAATCAATTGGTATTTTCTTTGTTCACTTAACTCCTGATGAATAACTTTCTTGATAAGTTTTTGATGACTGGTTTTCCTCTGTTTAGGGTAAGAAATTAGGCCTTTATGTTATGTTTTGTCAAAATGTTGTTTGAAGGCTTATTTTTTATCTATATTAAGAATAATAGTATGTAAAAGAGGGTTCTTAATAAAGGTTTCTAGAATGTTGGTAAATTACTCTTTCAATAATATGCATGGGATCTTATTTTAAACCCCAAAGAAGTGGAATTTATATCTTATCCTATGCGGATTGAATTGTGTCTTATAGTTTTTGTTGCTTCAACTGTTAAAACCTTTGGGTGGAGTTATTAAGCTGGAGGACACCAGAGCTTCTCTTCCTCATGAACGCTACAATTTTATTCTCGTTGAAGCATAATGATATTCTTCTGGATTTTATCTCTGTTCCTTTACATGGGTCTTAGCATAAAATTAAGATTATTATTCTGGGAAGTTTAAAGGCCTGTTATAATGTAAAAAGGATAGCCAGATGAGGTTGGCTTCCCTTTGTTAAAATGGGACTAGTGATTCTAATTTGAATCATGTTGATTTTTCTAGGATACTGATTTGACTTTCCTGTTGCTTCTCTTGCACCTCCTTGTTTGGATATGACTTCTAGTGACTACTTTTCCTTTTTTGATTTCTGATGTCAATGGTTAGATAAAAGGCTATTAGACGGATTGAAAGCCTGGGATCTTTTGTCAGCTCTTTTAAACAGAAGTCTTCTATTCAAAATTCTTGTAAAGGGATTGTTGCTAAATCTAACCCAGGCTCTAAAAATAATAAAGAGTCTTCTATAAGACAAAAAACCTCCCTGATTGGTGGTGATTCTGAATTAATTTCAGGTGGTGATAATGGATGTGATTTTTCTATGGATGATGCAAGTTTGTGTCTTCCTCAAATGGAAGACAAACAATGCTATACCCTAATATTTTGAAAGATTATGGGGGAAAATATTCCCCATTCTAGTTAATTCTCTGCCCTCTCTTTAATCTGATTTGATGATGATTTTGAGCTGGAGCTGGAACATTAAGAGGCCTTGAGGCCCATGACAGAAAATATTTGGTTAAGTCTCTTTGCAAAACTAGATCTAAACTTGATTGCTTGTTGCTTCAAGAGATTTAAGTCAGTTGGGTGCTATTTGGAAGGGGTTTGTAAAATCATTTGACCTAATTCTATTGCCTTTTCATCTCAACATGTTAAAGGGAGGTAGGTTGTTTCCATTCTTCTTAATCCTTCTCTGGACCAAACTGTTGTGGAGCATGGATCTTCTCCTTGTTGTAGAGTTCTGTGGATTGATTGATTTTGGAGGGCAAAGTTTTTGGTATTTGCTCCATATATGTGGAATCGGTTAGCTGTTAACATGAAGGATATTCTTTGGGTTGTAAGTGGTGACCTTAATATGGTTGAAAATAATATTTGATAAAATTGGTGGTTGTAAATTTGAATGTAAAGGCAATGAAAAAAAAATTGGGAACAAATTTAGAAGGAAAAAATATCTTGTTGACCCTATGATGGGTTGTAAGATGGATAGTAAAGGAATTTGGTTGACTTGGTCTAATTTTCAGAAGAGTAATATGAGGGTGTTTTCTAGATTAGATGGGTTTATGGTGGACAAATCTTTATTTTCTATCCTTCCTATTAAAAATGTCAATTCAGTGCAGGTGCTCCCTACAACTTTATCTTAACAACACCCTGTGGAAATTGAAGTGTTCCCTATTTCTTGTCCTCCTAAGTTTCCTTGTATTTTCAACAGGCTTTATAAACTTAATATCTTGCATTTGAAAAACCCTTCTTGTGCTAACACTTTGTATAATCTTTGGGTTTTGAATTTTGGTAAAATTTCTGAAGGCTCCTATATTAATAGGTGGGTTAAAGCTTTTGAATTTATTGTTTCCTTCATGAGAAGGTTTGGTAGACATAAAGCCGAGGCTAGAGCTAAGAGGATTAGAAGTTTGCAAAAAAAATTAATTTTTGTTGAGAATAAGCTTCACTGCAGTCCTTTTGATGTTTGAAAAATGAGGCCATGGAGATAAAACATTTATTGAGGTGTGATAAGTTTTATAAGGCCAGAGGAGTTGGGTTTAGATCTAGACTTATGTAGCTGCATTTGGAGAATAAAGGTTCGAGGTTTTTCTTCAAATTTCTGAAAGTCAAGCATACAAGAGAGAATATTTCTGCCATTGATGTGAATGGTACTTTGTTGAAAGAGGATTCTGATATTACAGGTGCTTTCTCTAATTTCTGTGGGAATCTTTTTGCTAAAGGTGATGAAAATGATGCTGTTAATATTGCTATTAATATTGTGGCTAAGATTGTCCCTTGCAAACTTAGTCATAGTAGTTCTACAAATGTCTTTCTCTTGATGAGGTTTCTAATGCTATTTTCCACATGAAGGGGAAGGCTCCTAGATCTGATGGGTTTCCTGTGGAATTTTGTAAAGCTAATAGTAATTGGATTAGCAATATTTTGTTAGATGCGGATAATGAGGCCATTTTGACTGGTTGTTTGGGAAATCATATTAATAAGGGTATTATTAAGCTTATACCCAAAGGTGCCTATCACCTTATTGAAGGTTTCTTATAAAATCTTTGTTAAAATTTTAGCCTTGAGGATGCAGAAAGAGTTGCCTAGTGTTATTTGTTAAGGGAAAATATATTCTTGATAATTTGGTCACCAGTTGGAAAGGGATGCATTAGGCTAAATCTTCTAAGCAAAATGTTTGTATGGCTGTTTTAAATTTTGGGAAAACCTGTGATAAGATAGAATGGCCTTTAATTCTTCTTATGCTTAAGGCTTTAGCGTTTGGAGAATTCTTTTGTAGAATGGTTAGTGTCGTATTTACAGATGTTTCAGCTCAGACCCGCATCAATGGTGAATTATCTGATTCTTTTCCACTTCACAGGTCTATTAGGCAAGGATGTCGCATTGCCCCTTATCTATTTGTTGTTGTTGGTGAAGCTTTCCATTAATTGTTATAGGATTTATCTTTCGGTCCTCATGTTAAAGGATTGTCTCTACCTTCTGGTGATTTTGTGGTTGAACTTCAGTTTGCAGATGATACATCATTTTTTGCTGAATTGTATAAGGAAAAATTTTAAAGTGTTGGATAATACTAATACATTGGAGGTGTATTGTATTGCTTCTAGTTCTAAGGTTGTTATTCATAAATCTAGCATTTTAAGTTAGAGTACTATTTATCGTAAGTGTCTTTTGGATAGGGAATGGATTTGATATGGACCTGCTGAGATTATCAAGTATTTGGGTATCCTATTTTCTCTTAATCCTTCTTCAAAATGCAGGTGGGAGTGGGTTTTGGATAAAATCAGTAGTAAAATTTCTAAGTGGCAAGGTAATTTATTATCCTTGGCAGGAAGGTTTCATATATGTCAGAAAGTGTTTTCTTCTACTATCTACTTTCTTCATGTTGGCTTGTTGCTTCTTCTCATATTAATAAGCTGAATAAGATCATTAAGATATTTATTTGGTTAGATGGTAGAGGGAACAGGAAAAGGCATGTTGTTTCCTAGGCCCAGTGTGTTGCTCCTAGAGAAGTAGGAGGTGTGGGTCTAAAAGATATTTTTACACATTGAGTTTCTCTTGCAATTAAGTGGATTATAAAAATTGTATGTGGTAATGAGCCTTGAAAGCAACTTCTTAGACATAATCTGTCTATTAGTGTGCCTAATGCGAGCTCTAAATGGAATGGAATGGACTGCATTTGTGAGATATTCTTTTTGGTAATTTCAAATTTTGACCTTCGGGTTCTGCTATATTTTGCTTAATTTGGAAGGCATGGCTATATGTAAAAGGGCTACCTAAAGGTCAAGAGGTCTTCTCTATTTCCTAAGATAAGGTTTTGGAATTCAGGTCTACTTGCAGGACCTTGTGTGGCAAAAATCCCTTGTTGGCATCTACTAGGATTGTTCTGCTAATTCTTGGTATAATAAAAGTCTTAAATATATTGATGACATTCTTCATAATGGTAGATTGATGAATTGAAACTGTTACTGAGTGGGTTCGATATCTCTGTTCAGCAAAAGAGGACTTATCCTATGGTTAAAAGATTTGGTCCTGATGGTGTTTTCAACGTTGTTTATTAGAATGATAATCCGTGGGGTAATAAGTTGATCGGGTTTAAATCAAATTTTTGGATGTCACTCCAAAATATTTATATACTCTCGTCTTTTACTGAAGAATGTTCTAAAAGATTAAACTTAATTTGGGGCGCTTGTAATGTGTCCTACTTGGAGCATGCCTGAATCTGCCTTAAGAGACACTTA
>VDFB02329173.1:0-102517 GCA_007258455.2 Sequoia sempervirens | reverse complement strand
TTTATGATTGTTTACTTGGATGAAATCTTGATTTTTAGTAAGAGTAGAGAAGAACATTTTTTTCACATAAGACAAGTTTTGCAGAGGTTGAAAGAAGAGCAGTTGCCAATAAACATTAAGAAGTGTAGTTTCATGAAGGAGTAGTTGGTATATCTAGGATTTGTGATATTTGTGGATGGATTGAAGATGGATCCTGAGAAGGTAAGAGCAATTGTTGAGTGGCCTACACTAGATAGCATTGGAGAGTTAAGATCATTTCATGGGTTGGCCATTTTATACTGAAATTTCATTAGGAAATTCAGTTCTATTTGCAGTCCTATGACAGAAGGAATGATAGGAGATAGGAAGGATTTTCGGTGGACATCTGGAGCAAACCGAAGTTTTGAGTTGTTGAAGCAAAAGGTGACTGAGTAGCCTATGTTGGCTTTACCATATTTCAAAAAAGTATTTCAAGTAGACTGTGATACAAGTGGAAATGCGATTGGAGCAGTATTGATTCAAGAAGGGAGACCTATAGCTTACTTCAGTGAGAAATTGAATGATGCTAGGAGAAGATATTCATTGTATGATTAGGAGTTTTATGCTATAGTTAAAGCCTTGAAGAAGTGGAGACATTATTTGTTTTCTAAGGAGTTTGTGTTGTATACGGATCATCAGGCATTGCAATATCTGAACGATCAAGGTAAGTTGAATTAGAGACACCTGAGATGGGTAGAGTTCTTGCAGAGTTATACTTTTGTTTTGAAACATAGGAGTGGGAAGTCAAATAGATTTGTTGATGCTTTGAGTAGGAGGAGGAATTTACTGACAAAGATGAGAGTGGAGGTATTAGGCTTTGAGGAATTGAATAACTTGTATGAGGAAGACCCGGATTTTGTAGAACCTTGGAGAGCTTGTAAAGAACCTATTTCGGAGGATACAAGTTAGTGGTTGGATTATTTCATTCAAGAGGACATGTTGTTAAGAGGAAATCAATTGTGTATACCTGAAGTTCAAGTAGGGATAACTTGGTGAAGGAAAAGCATAGTGGAGGAATGTCAGGACACTTTGGAGTTGATAAGACAGTGGCTCTTGTGAGTGAGAATTACTTTTGGCCACAGATTCATAAGGATGTTAGGATATTTGTGCAGAGTTGTAGAGTTTTTCAAGTTACAAAAGGTAGTAGTCAGAATGTTGGATTGTATAAACCTTTGACAGTTTCAGAGAGACCTTGGGAGGATATCAGTATGGATTTCATACTTGGTTTACCAAAGACACAAAGAGGTAATGATTCTATATTTGTGGTGGTTGATCGATTTTCTAAAATGGCACATTTCATTCCTTGTAAGAAGACAATAGATGCAGTACATGTAGCAGATTTGTTTTTCAAAGAGGTGGTTAGATTGCATGGGTTACCTAGGAGTATAGTTTTAGACAGAGATGTAAATTTTTTGGTTACTTTTAGAGAAGAATTTGGAAGAAGCTAAAGAAATATTTGAAGTTTAGTTCTACATTTCACCCACAGACAAATGGAAAAATAGTAGTAAACATGAGTTTAGGGAATTTTTTGAGATGCTTGGTTGGAGAGAAGACTGGAAGTTAGGATTTACTCCTAGCACAAGAAAATTTTGCTTACAATAATTCAGTGAACAGGAGTACAAGAAAGACACCTTTTGAGATTGTTACAGGATTTTATCCTAGAGGTATATCGGAGTTGAGAGACATCAGCATGGAAGATAAGAGGAGTGCAGAAGGAGAAGAATTTGCAAAACACATGAAGAAAGTGTATATTCAAGTGAAACAACAATTGGAAGACATGAACCAGAAGTATAAGGAGAAAGCAGATGAAAAGAGGAGACATAAGGAATTCAAAGTTGGAAATGAAGTGATAGTATATTTGAAGGAGAGATTTCTAGTTGGAACATACAATAAGTTGAAGATGAGGAACTTTGGACCTTGTAAGATCTTGAAGAAATTTGATTCAGGAAATGCATATGAAGTAGAGTTACAAGAAGTTATGGGTATATCACCTATATTCAACATTGTAGATCTATATCAGTATCATAAGCAGAATTCAGTGAAGACAATAAAGTAGATTTGGAAAATCAATTTCCTAAACAACAATCAGATGAGATTGAAGAGATTTTGGATATTAGAGATGGGAGGAAGACTCGAGGATGATAGTATAAAGAATATCTTGTGAAGTGGAAAGGTAGACCAGTGGAGGATTCTTCTTGGATTTCTTAGGTTGTGGTAGACCATCTTGGTTTTCCTTTAGCCCCAACACAGTGAGGTACTCACTTTTCAATAACCCTGGATGTCTGATGTAGGAGCATCCTTGGTTATTGGCAATCTTGCATCAACCAAAAATATTTTCTTTCAGTTTTGTTCTTATTTTGTTCTTTCTCAGTTCATGATGGTGGATTCACATATTTTCTCACCAGACCTTGTGGATCTTAGATTACATCATCTACATGTTCATTTTCCTTGTTCCAAGATTTGAGCGTGATTGGACCTTTTCTTCAACAAGTTATTGCTTTCGGAATTCCTAGTAGTTTCTTGAATCGACACCAATATAATTTCAAACTTTTCGGCCAATTCGATCATTGTGGACCATCCCTGTGACTTGTGGATCTTAACGATGTGATTTTAAATTTTCCTTCGAGTGTCCCCGACCTTCAGTATAGGTCCACACTTCATCTTACACACTTGTTGAAGAGTAATTCAAATTTGAGTCCAACCTATTCATGCGCACGTTACATTTTCTTCCCTTGCAGAATGTGATGATCTTTGGCTTATGCAGATGTTTCTTTAGTTGCGGATATGCTATAAAGCTTGTAATCAATCATTTGAATGGGATTAATCTGGTAAAGTTCGATCAGAAGGATAATATTTATTTGATTATAATTTTCAGCTCACATATAGGAGCATGTTAGAATGTTGTATATCTTATTAGGCCTATGAGCCAAATCTATAAGCCCGGATGTTGTCAATCGAATGTAACTGAGATAATTGTTAATGAGAATATTTACATCTGTATTTTCCTCCATATTATGTGTTTCTTTCATTGTGTTACTCTTGTTGCATGGTTCAGACTGTTCTCTTTGAGGACCCTCCTATCGTGGCTGCACCACAATTATAGGTGTATGCTTTAGGCGGCCCCTGCTGGTTTTATTAAGGATCTGGACTCTTTGGCCAAACAATTTCTATGGGCTGGTTGATTTTCATCTTCGAAGTGAAGTTTGGTGAAGTGGGATATTGTTTGTAGGCCTAAACATCTTGGTGGTCTTGGGATTTGATAGTCCACTTTAGCTTGTTTGTATTTATCTGAAAAATTGTACTGGAGATGGTGCACTGAACATGATCATGTTTGGGCTAAGATTATAACTCAAAGATACTTGAATGGTGTTCCTAAGGCTAAGGTCCCTCTATTTCCACTTGTGGGGAAAGGTTCAGTGATTTGGAGCATGCTTAAAAAAGGAGCTAAGATGGTCAAGGATGGCTTGTTTTGGATTTGTAATAGAGGATTGAGGCTCTCTTCTGATTTGAAGCTTGGGATGGGTTCCCTTTGATCATGTGAAAGTATCTCCATTTACATAACCTATGTCAACACTTTCTAGAGGCTTGATGGTCACAAGTGGTGGATTTCAAAACTCCTTATCTCTATGGGCATGTGGAAGTGTCTAGATGGAAGGATCTTGATGAGTGGCCTATTGGTGGCTTGGAGGAGGATCACACAAAGCTTAGAAATATTATTTTAGGTAGATATTGCAGCTCTCTCAAGGAGAGGGATATTTTGGCCTGGAGTCTAAAACCTAAGGGGGTGTTCATAGTGGCTAGTGGTTATCAGGAGCTAATTTTTTAGAAGTGTGGTGGGATGGAAATTCCTTGGTGGAAACATGTTTGGAATAAATTTTCTTGGCCTAAGTGTACCTTTTTTTGTGGACTTTAGCTTGGAACAAATGTTTAACTTGGGATAATCTTTGAATGCGAGGATTCTAGGGCCCTTCTGTTTGCATTCTCTATGGATGCAGTGAGGAGGATTCTTCTCACCTATTCTTTCAGTGTCCTTTCTCTATGTTTCTTTGGAATTTTTGGTGGGGAATTTGGAGACACCCTTGTGTTCATGCCTCCTCTTTGGTTGAATTCTAAAGTATTTTTGGGAGACCTCTGAGTCAGGATTCTTTCCTCTAGATTGTGTGGTGTATTGGTTCTGCTTTCAACCTTTGGAATATATGGTTAGAAAGGAATAGTAGGATTTTTCATGGTGCAAAGTTGATGATCCAACAAGTTTGGAAAATAGTGTTTTGTATGATTCAGGAGACTTTGGAAGCCAAATGTGAGGTATCCTTCCCTTTGGATAGGGGTGATGAGGAAATTGTGAACAGTTTGGGCCTTTGTGGTCAGGATTTTGATTCTTTTTTATGTGTGAAGAGGTAGAAATTCTATGAAGAAGGTTCAAAGAGTTGGGTTGGTATCTACCTCTGATGGATGTTCTTAAGATTAATACTGATGACTCTTCTAGGGGTAATCCTAGGCCTATTGCGATTAGAGGTGTGGTTAGATATTTCTCTAGTTCTATTATTTTCTTGTTCTCTCACCATAAGGGGTTTCAAACCAACAACTTGATGGAGGGTGTGGTGATTCTTTGGTATTTGGACTAGGCTTGTGCTCTTGGTTGGTGTAGGATCATCTACGAATCAAACACTCAAATCATGGTTAATCTGTTGAATGGGCAGAACTTGGAGGGGTTGAATTGGCAGATTTCCTTGGTTGTTAGGAATATTTTATGGTTATGATCCATGATGGACTCTATGGTTTTTACTCGCATTCCTCATGTGTGGAATAGGGTTGCTAATTTCCTCGCTAAGTGGGCTTTAGAACAAGATGGTGGTTGGCAGATCAATGGTTGGGAGTAGCTTCCCCTTGGTTATTACCATGATTAGAAGAAGATTATTTGGGAGGACATAGTGGGTTGATGTCAATGGCTGGTTGTTCTTATAGTGGGCCTGACTCTTGGTTGGTTTCCTGTGGGTTGTGTTTTTGGTTCTTTTTGGGTGCATATTTGGGCCTTGTTCTCTTTGTATGGATGAATTTTTTTATTTTAATAATTTTTTACCCTCTTTTTTTTAAAAAAAAAATTTCATCAAAAGGGAAATAATAATTTAGAAAAAACTAAGGGTGTTTTCATCAAAGATAAGTAGATAAACCCAAAGGTCTAGTCTACTATAGAAAAAAAATGAAATCAAAAGTTGTGGGTTGCTCATCAAGAATGTAAATAAACAACATAGATATAAAAAGAAGGTTTAGACTAACCTATATGTAGCAATTTGAAGGGAGAATAATAAACAAGAAATTTCTAGTTATACCTTTCTTTTGTCAAAAGATAATATACCAATAGATGGTCATTTACCTAAGTACGTTGAAGTATATATGGCTCAAATTTTAAATCAAATAAAATTTTAGGTTCTTTTGATAGAAATTATTAGAATAAATAAATGTAGGAATATAGTTTTAGCTCTTATCTATGATATTCCTTCAGATCAATTGAATAAAAATAATGAATGCAAAGTAGGAAAAAAGGTGGAGAGCCAAATAATGTGATTGAATAATACGACAAATAATATTGAGAGGCTTCAATTGTATTTGGTGTTAGCATTGAGTAAATATCCATCCCAATTTGATCCCTTTTATGCAACAATATTGATAAATGATAGGTTAGTGAGGAATTTCATGATTGATTCTAGTTCATCTACTAACAATATGCCTCTCTAAATCATGAAACAATTGGATATGCAAGTGAAAAATCATTTGCTAAATGATTTGTTATAGATTTTAGAGAGGTTCTAGTCATAGGCATAATGAAATATGTAAACTTCAAATTAGTTGCAAAACTAAAGGAGTATAAAATGAATATAATAATGGTATATTTTCCATCATAATATGGTATACTTCTATCAAGAAATTGGTATGCTACCATAGGTGGAAATATTCAAATGGACTCATATTATGCCATGATCCCAATGAATGGGAGGAATGTGAAACTAGATAGAGAATAATGAGTCTTAGATATGATTGAAGATGTTCCTAACTTTAACTAGCATGTATTGTTTATGAATACAAATTTAAATAATCCAAAAGAAAAGAAAAGACTAGTTTGAAAAAACTCTAAGTCAAGAAAAAAGTACAAATGAGGTATAAACTATGTCTTTTTATGGTTCTTGTTTCAAGGATGGAGAAAGGGCTAGAATTATATTGATATCTCCTCCAAAAAAAAAAGGCTTTCATATTTTCTTTCAATTTAGGATTTGAGTGTATGAATTATGTAGCAGAGTATGAAACTTTACTATTGGTTCTAGATATAGCTTTGAATCATAACATAAAGAATCTTAGGGTGGAAGGTGAATCCAAGTTGATAATATCACAAATCAAAGGAAAATATGCCTCAAATAATAAGAGAATAAAACAATATAATAATGTTGTTTTGGATAATATAAGATTATTTGATGTGTTCTCTATTGATTGAGTGGAAGGGGAAAAGAATGTAGTTGTTGATTTCTTGGAAGTTGCAATTATTATATTAGAAGTTATATATTTGATAGGCATTACAAAGGTTAAACTATTGATGAGACTTTAGTTCCAAAAAATATCCATAATTGGTGGGTATTCAATGGTGATCATAACTTGTTTAAATTTTTGGATTGACTTGATGAATATGATAGTCAAGAAATTGGTTTCTAGCATTTAGTAGACAGTGTGGATGGAAATAAACTATGTTTGAGAATGAATTAATTCAAGTGAATACTAATACAATTCCCAAAGGCTTAGTAGCTCTAGAAATAATATTTTATGGAACTAATAGAATACAAGTTAAGTATTTTGCAGTGAAATAAAATGATTCATAAGAGATTAATATAGGAATATAGTCATCCCCAAAATATGTGTATATCAAGAAAATAATGAATCCCAAAACCAGAGCACTCTTGATTGCACTATTGAGAAAGTATAGCAGGGTACTTGTATGGTCCTATGATCATTTGAAAGCATATAAAGAAGCTACATTTTAGCATGAAATAACCCTCAAACCTGATGCCAAACCATTCAAGTAGAGGCAAAGACTTATAAATCCTATGTTAGCTTCTACGATGCAACAAGAGTTGGCCAAGATTATTAGAACTTGAGAAATAATCAATCCCATTAGGAAATCTACTTCGATGCACAATTTTATTCCTATTTGGAAGAAAAATTGAGATATCAAGTTGTATGTATACTTCAAGAATTTAAATATACATTATCCACAAGATTATTACCCATTTCCAAACATGGAGACCTTGTTGCAAAGAGTGACCTGATGTGAATTATTATCCATGATGGATGAATTTTATGAGGAACAAAGTCAAGGTCAAGGATTTTGAACAATATAAGATAGCTTTTATGACTCCTTGGGGTACATATGTGTATGTTAGAATACCATTCAAACTGGCTAATGTAGGAGAATTTGTTTAAAGAGCAATGGATGTGGCGTGCAAAAATTTAATAAATGATATCCTAGTTGTGTATTAAGATGATTTAACAACTTATTCAAAGAAAGAAGATGAACATTATGGTCATCTGGAGAATTTTTTCAAGAGGTTTCTACAAAATATTATATCTTTGAATCCCAAGAAATGTGCATTTGCGGTTATATAAGGGAAATTATTTGGGAATATAATATCAAAGGAAACAATTATGATTGATCCAAAAAGAGTTGTAATTGATAAAATTCCTCTACCTCAAACAATCAAAGGTATTCAATCTTTCTTTGGGAAGATTAATTTTGTAAGAATATTTATTACTAATTTTATTAAGAAACAAAAAGCTATATCAAGAATGCTAAGGAAATAAAAAAGCATAAAATAGGAAGGTGGGGCAACATAATCATTTCAAGAAATCAGGAAGTGATCAAGCAAGCTCTAGTATTGGCCTCACCTTATTTTTTCAAACTTTTTAAATTATTTTATTTTGCATAATATTATACAATTGCAATTGTATTATTAGAAAAAAATCAAGATGGATATGATCATCCTATTTCATTTTTTATAATTTATTCAATATATTGAATTAAAATATGATATTATGGGGAAACATACTTATGCTCTAGTGAAGGTTGTGAATACTTTTAGACCATACTTGATGGGTGCTAAAATTATTTCTTATGTATCACATGTAATTATTTAAAACATTTATACATAGTAGGAAGTAATAGGGAGAAGGTGTAGATATATTAATAAAACCCAAGAATTTAATATTAAAGTATAGATCATAAAGTTAGTTAGGTGGTGGTGATTTGATAAGTTAATTATAGAATCAAAATTGGAAGTTGCAAAATAAATCAAATGGAGGTAAAGGTTGGTGAAAAAGGGTACAATCTAGAAAACTCTCTTTGGTATAAGTATATTGTTCATTACTTGATTCATATGAATTTCCTACTAATATGAATGAAAACCAAAAATGGAAATTGAAACTATATACTTAAGGTATGTAATTGTTGATGAGAATTTGATGTGGAGGAGTAATGATAGAGTGATCCTAAGATGCCTAAAAGAAGAGGAAGATGACAAAGTGTCATTAGAGATGCATAATAGTGTATGTGGTGGTCATTTCATATCAAAGACTACATCTCATATAATTCTAAGAGTTGGATAGTGTTGGCCAATTCTATTTTCTAATGTACAAAAATTGGTGAGATGTGATGCATGTCATAGGTTCTCATGTAATTTAAATGGATTGCTTTATTTCCTTAAATATCTATGATTTTAGAAGCTCCATTTCAACAATAAAGAATATATTTTATTGGGGAGATCACTAAAAAATATAGTGTTGTATATAAATGGATTCTAGTAGCGACAAATTATTTACTAAGTGGGTTGAGGTTATTCACACTAGAAGAAATTCTAGTAAAGTGGTTATTGATTTTATTTTAGATCACAATGTGATTAGATTTGGTGTTTCTAATAAAATTATAATAGATAATGCAACACACTTCATATCAGTTGACTTAATGAAATCTTATTCTGAGTATGGAATTTTGATATCTCATTCATCCCTATAAGGAAGATAAGGTAGTGGAACAACTTCCTACACTAATCTTGAGAGGAGGATAATGAAAAAAATTTACAAATCTTTATCAGTTGCAAAAACTTAAACAAAAATAAAAATAAATATCATGCATACAACAACATAGTGATTTACGTGGGGAAAACCCTTTCGGGAGAAAAATCCCACACTCCAAAAGCCGCCCAATATATTATTCAAAAATCACAAAGATTACAATATACTTGCAGAGGAAGCTTCTCATAGGAGTATCACCACCCAAAGATCTAGAGGCAACACGACTGCTATCAGACTCTTAGAATACATCACAATACACATTTGTAATACAATGCCCATAAAATAGGGTTGCCTTCTAGGGAAAGTCAAGCTAATAAAATATTAGTCGTTAGATCTAAGACCTAATGATGAATGGTTCAAATTTATAATAATAAAAATGTCCTTTTCAGGGCATTGCCCCCAGATCGCTAGCCGGGGGGATGATCCCCTCCGACCCCTCACCAGGGGAGGTGACCCTCACACTTCCCCGTCGTTGTCATATGAACAATACCTTATTTATCAATAGTAACTTATGTAATTGCAAGGTTGAGACATATTTTATCAACAATACCCACATCATCTATAGGGAAATGGATAGGTTGAATCAAGAAATATAAATTTGATGAAGGTTATTAAAATAATATTTGTTCATAATAAGAAACCATGGGATTCTTAGCTTAGGCTTTTAGTCTATGAATATGGGATCACTCCTACTAATTCTATAAGTAAATCACCTTTTAATTTAGTATATGGAGTGAATGTTATCTTTCCCATTAACAATTTACTACATGTTTACAAGTTTATATAAGAGACTATTGAAGAAATAGATAATGCAATGACATGTAGAATTAATTAAACAAAAAACCTCGATGAAAGTAGTACTTAGACGATCAATTTGAAGGAACAACGACAAATGAAATATTTATTTGATAATAGGGAAAGCATAAGAAAATTTGAAGTTGGAGAAATTGTGTTGGTTTGGAATGCCAAGTCATAGGATAAAGGGAAACATGAAAAATTTGATTGCATGTGGTTGGACCCCATGATCATTAAAAATTCTTAAGGTAAGAATTCTTATTTTGAATTAAGAATCTTAATAGAAGTTTTTAGGATATTCTAATGCATAAACAATTCTTGAAGCTCATTATTTCTCATGGGATTTAGCTCCTCTTTTTCACGCATAGTTATTTTTCTTGTGTTGTGTTATGTTGTGAAGCTATGGTTATATGTTATCCATATAGTGAAGTTTTATTTTTGTTTCATTATGTGTGTATGGTCTACATCTTTAAGTTCTTTAAATTCTCACCATGTCCCATTGGAACATGTGTCCCTAAATAAGAGTCACTATTGGAGCATTTGTCCTATTGACATGATACAACACAAGAAGAGTATTTCTATATTGCATCTCCTAAAAAGACAACAAATCTAAGATTTTCAATCTCTGAGGTCTGTATAGTTTGATCTCAATGTATTGGTTTAAATCAATGTATAATGAGGATTGTATATTCAAGGGGCCTTGATAGTCATTAGATATGGAAATATATCTCTTTCCTAGTGGTATTCTACTCTCTCTTTCTTTTTGTTTATAAACTTTCCTAATCTACTCAATTTAAATAAAATCAAAAGATCAAGGGAATAAGAAAGAAAATAAATTACATTATGTAATGGTTTCTTTCTTGATAATTTCTAACTTTATGTGATGATATCTGCCAAAACACTTTAACCCACTTCAATGACAAACATTCATTCAATTTGAGAAAAATAAGATGTGATATTCTATGAAATTTATAATCAACAAGAATTAATCTCATTAAAATACTATATCACACATACAAATCTAATGATATCCCAATAATTTTTTTTAGGAAATAACAAATTATCATGTATAAGTTTGTAATTTTTCATAAAATTTTAACATATAAAGAGGAATAAAGTGCACTCTATCATTCAAAACAAGAAATACATGAACGAAAGTGGATATTCATTACTTTAGCAATAATTACACCCCAAAGCTCAATTAATTTCTTTCACTAATTCTTTCTCAATAATAACAAAAAATAAATTAAGTGTTGTCTCTATATCAAAATTCAATATTTGCAGAGGCAACCCATTTTACCATATTAAAATATTTCTTTTGTAGATAAAAGGAGGGACTATCTACTGAATCACATATAAAAATTAATTGTTATAGGATTCTTAATCAACTAAACATAACTTCTAAAAGATAGCACTAAAACTAACAGGTAAATTGAGAAACATATGCATGATTTTGACCATATTTTGCATGCACTTCTAACTACGTCAAATATACAGATCAAATTCCTAAAAATATGGAGTCCAATTAATTCATGAGTAGGACCCACTTTCAACACTTGTTTATTACAAAACAAAGAATTAAATATTTAAAGAATGATTGTCTTCCACTTTGACCACTAGTTGCACTTGGCATTAAAACCAATTTGAATTTTTCAAAAATTTGTGCCCTCACACTTGTTTGATTATGCTCTTATATTCCACATAGGAATTTGAGCACTTAGCTTGTTTTTGAGTATCATGACTCTTTAGATGATCTAGTTTGAACTTGGAGTCTTCATATAACTTTGTGGGAAAATCGATCTAATTATTCATTTAATGCAAACTATAATCTAAATATTTGAATTCAGCTCAATGTTCCATTAACCAATCTACAAAATATTTATGTGCCTTCACTCTTAACTCCTCAACCCCATCCCCATCTGTAAGTACCTATTATATTTTTGTCACTACCTTTACAATATAATTTCCTATATCTATCATATTTCCACTTCTTATCCACCCAATAATTTTTTTAAAATTATCCCTAACTCTCTTGATTTATCCTTGTACTTCATGGATCTTCTAAATAAATCATAATATTAAATCTCTTTTAAAATCTATAGACTTGATATTTATCTTGACAAAGCTTTCTTCATTCTTATGTAAAATATTATTATCCATATGTACCTTAAAAGGCACCATATTCATATCTTGGAGGACAGGTAAATTATGGTCATACATCTCATCTTTTGTTTTGACTAGGTGTGAAAATTGGTCCATTATTTGATATATTTGAGATATTAATGATAAAATTTGCATCCAAATTTAGTTTATGTACATTCCTTCTCAAGAAATATATCAATCTAGTCATTTGATGTATTTAATTTAAGTTTTGTAGCCGGTAAACTATCAACCTCACTCTTCTTCATCAATATTAGAGTGTCTATAACAAAGATGGGGATGGAAGCCATTGGAGTTATTAGATTCTTCACATAATTCTAGAGTTGATATAATTATTATTTTAGATCCTTCTTGGTTGACTGGTCCTTAGCCATATGTAATTTCAATGTCTCCAATGCAATATCGAAGGTAATTACCTCTTGTTGTCTTGTTCGTTTCACCACATTAACTTGGGTCACCTAAAAATATTGAATCGTATCTGAAACACTTTAATCAACTATTGGAGTTGCAATCTCTATAATTGTTTCCATGTTCTAATTAGTTCTTAAAGATAATAAGTTTTGAGGCTTCTTTTGATTTGGTTATTTGTTGATCATTTCCGACACTACTACTAAGCCCAAAGGTTGTACTTGCATTTTTATTTTCCTAGCTACAAAATCCAACTTAAGCCAAGTTAGGCCAGTAGATACACTCTATGTTTTTGAATCTATAATTCATTGATTCTATGGTGTATAAGGAATGATTGGATTTAGTTGCAATGCAATTTTTTTCCTTGGATAAGTAGGAGAGGGAACTAGAGAAATATGTCAAAGAGAAGGAGGAGGAGAAGGAACTAGGCTTGGGCTAGGATTTTTTATCACTTATTCTTTTTATATTCCATCCTCGTTTCTATCCTTAGAGGATACATAAACTATCCCATCTTCAAATATAATCATCATTAAGGGAGATAATGGAGTTTGCAAAATTTCCTCTCCAATTTGTAATTGTTCTTTAACCTATTCTATTTTGTGGGTCTTGGGAGAAGTAGGAGCAGTAGTGGAAGTTTGTACTCCAATTGAAGAATTTGTAGGATGAGATGAAGGAGTCTTATATAGTGAGGAGAATATATCAAATTGTGTCTTCCTTGACTAATAAGTATATAGAGATGTTTTGGAAGAATCTTGTTAGGTTGATTTGATAGGGACTTCCTTAAAGGTTTAGTTCCAAAGCCAGTCATCATCCTTACAACTACTACTTCCTTCAAAATCCTTGCCCTTTTAATGGCCTTGTCCATCTTATCCATTAGTTTTTCATTTGATTCTCCCTTTTTTCTTTTGTATACTAGAGAAGGTCAACTCATTTACTTCCTCTTCTATTATTTTCATTTTTTTACATGTCCCTTTTGAAATTGAATCCATTCTTAAGTAAAATTAAGCACCTTTGCACTAATTTTTTATATCTTAAACTTTCATCACAAACCAATTAACCAAAGACACATGAATACTATTGAAATTCTACAAATGATATGAAGGATCTAAGATGTTATCATTATCTGCCATTCCTTTAGGGAGATATTCTTCTACTATTATATCCCTGATTTTCATTTTTATGAACTTGTTGAATCCTCTATTTTTGGCCTCAAATTTATAATGATAATTATCCCAAATATCTTCTATTATATTCTGATGATTGTATTCATGTTCAAAAACTTTCTTTGTTTTCCCATCTAAGATATAATTGATTCTTTTGTTGAATAAATTTAGGCGCAAGAAAGAAAGTTTCTCCTTAGAGGCCCTAGCACAAACTATGTTTGGGCATGAGTAGAACCCTAGAAAAAAAGGGAATTGAATCCTAGGCTTATGTTTCTCTATAAATTTCAATAATTTTCCTAGTGAACTCAATTAAAACAACCTTATTACTACAAAATATTGGAAGAAAGAAAGGAACCTTAGAGAAGCTAGTGATTTTGATGTAAGTAGACTTGGGGAATTGGAGGAATCAATGTCCCCATCTAGATATCAATTGTTTAGCTTCATCAGAAATCCTAGTTCTAGATCATTCCCTAATAGTTTTTTAATGATTGTATAGATAAAGGCATCATTTACCCTTTTGAATTGTGTCATAGATTTGTTTCAATCTCAATTGAGTGTAATTATCCAACACCTTTTTTTCGTCAACTTCCCCCAACACACCATTTGTAGTTAGTCCAAGGAAAGTATCATGTCTCACCAATAGGTAGACAATATAAAAATCTATATAAAACTTCTTTGTAGAATGTACATTGAGAAACTATGTATGCATGTTTTCATTCACTATTTGAGCCAAATCAAGGTACTCCTTGTCCTTGAGAATTACATAGATGTATTTATACATCTATGTATGATATACTCTTGATTTTTGTTTACGCATTATCCTACTTAGGAGATTTATTATATTGCCTATCTCCCCATGGAATTCTTCTCTAGTTAGGTTCTTAGATACCTTAGTAAAGGATTTTCTTTATTTTACCAACCAAGAATTATTTAAATGTCTCACTCTACTTCTCCTTCTCTTTGAAGGCTTTAAGGGCCTCTTCTTCTGTTATATTTTTTAGCACATTCTTGAAGGGTAAACCAATGATATGGGATGAGTCCAAATAATGACTCAATTTTGTTAAGATTTATCATATGTTTGTTATTGTTACTATGGGATTTTAGCACCTAGTTACTAATACTTTCTACGTTATTTCCCTAAACTTATGAACTTTGGACATGAACTTATCCAAGTAACTTTTGATGGTATTAACTTGCTATGTGATATATCTATATTAATTTTACATGTGATTGAATGAATGTTATTCTAAGGTGATTATGGATATACAATTGTCTTGTGCACGCTAATTTCATAACGCAGGTTCAGATTAAGATGCATATATAAATTAAGCTTGCAAGGTGGAAGAAGTTCATACCAGCTTCCTGGTTGCTGAAGCATTCAAAAAGAGATGGAAATTAAAGAGGTCAATGGTTGGAAACTTCCAGCTCATGTGGAAGTTATAAATGAACTTTAAATGATCATGTCTATTAGTTGAGTAGATTTAGGAGGTGTTGCTATGCTAGATCCTCATTGAGGCAAGACTGGTTTGACTAAATCTTGTGCATGCATAAGCTCCTTCCTCTTTTCCATGCTTTCAATAAATGGCGTCCTCCTAGTCTGTTGGAGTCGACTGCGCAGTTAGTTAGAGTTAGTTAGAAGATTTCCTTCTATAAATAATGATCAAATGTTCCTCTTCAGGAAGTTGGACATTCTGATATTGTACTTTCATTTTCAATTTCAAGGAATATAGTCATGTTGTTGTTATGATGTAACAATGTTTTTAATGAATAAAATGATACTTTAATTTGTTGCATCTAAGCAGTTGTCTATTCCCGCAACCATTGGAACTTCATTTTGTGTTTGTTCCTATAGCCAGGGCAGACAGAGTAACTTCTTGTCTAGTTGTTAAGACTTTTGTTTCTATCATTCATTTCAGTTCAGTTTAGTTGTTGATTTATGCTCAATACTTATGTTAATTCCTTTCAAGCATTTCACTTTTAGTACTATTTCCTCTCTAGTTATAGGATAAGGATGACTATAATTGAGTCTTAGTGCACAAATAGTGCTAACCCATTTCAAGTTCATGTCCCTGGGTTGATAATGAAATGAACCTTCATGATGAGCTAGATAACTACTTAGTGCAGATATCTAATCTCTAAGTTATAGCTTTAACGGCTTAGTTATTGAACCATTAGAGGAGGCCAACATTTTTGGCGCCATTGTCGAGGATGGTGTCAAACTAGGAAGTTCTTTGGAGTTATTTCCAGTTTCTTTCTTGCTTTTAGTATCTCTGAAGTTTTTTTTTAGCATACCCTTCATTCGAATAAAGTAATGATCTGTTATTCTTTCACCAATTATTTGTGTGAGTTGGTTGATATTGATTTAATATCACATGCATAGGAGCAGGAGAAAAGATGCTCTAGGGAGATTCCTTCCTAATGACCCTAATCCTGATAACTAGCTAGTTGAGTTTCAAAATTTTCCAAGAGACGAAGAAGAAGAGGAGGCAAATCCTTTCACTGATGCATTTCCCAATTTGACTAGTTTTGAAACTTCCTCTGAAGAGCAAGCTGCCCAAAACCTGATTGAGAATCCATTTTCTTTGATAATCCATCAAGTAATTATGGTTGGCCAAAATATACCTAACCATCCAACTTTTCCATTCCCTATCACTCACCAAAATGAAGTTGATAACATCAAGAACATCCTTGCTTCGGTTCTTCCTAAATTCTATGGGCTTGTAACAGAGGACTCTAACACTTTCTTGTTTGAATTTGATAGCCTCTGTAGAAGCTATGATTACACTATTGATGCTCATAGGCTTAAATTGTTTCCTACTACCTTGAAGGAAGTTGCATTAAGATTGTTTATGGACTTAGGTAGGAATACTTTAGATACTTGGGACAATATGAAAGAAAATTTTCTTGACAAGTATAGAGAATACTATAGGGGCAGTGATATGAGAGGAGATGATATCTTCATAATGCAGCAGAAGGAGGATGAAAGTTTGGAGGACTATATTTCAAGGTTCTTGTTTTTTCTATAGAAATCCCCACATCATGCACTCAATGAAGAGTCTAAAAATTTTCTCTTCCTTAGAGGGATCAGTGAAAATTGCACTAATGCTCTAGACTTGATAGGAGGAGGAGATATCACCCAATCTCCCTAGGATGATATTAAAAAGATATGTCAAAATTACTCTAGGGCAGTTATAAAGAAAGGAAGAGGTTACCAATCTTCTATGGGTAAATCCCCCACTAACGGAGTTTCAAGGATGGAAATCACTCATTTGTTGGAAGATTTCAAGTAGTATATCATAAACAATATGGCCACTCAGCTAGATAAACTTCAAGCAAATAAGAAACATGAGCGGGAAGAGGCAATGTTGGCAGAATATTGTCCTCATTGTAAGAAAAAGAAGAAAGATTGCAAATGTAAAATGGTAGCCAACATTGACAACAAGAAAATTCCACCAAAATTCAAGCCAATTCAGGGTGATGATGATCAGGTTTTCTACATTGCACAAAGAATTCCATGGGCTCCAAGACAAGGTATGCCACCAAACTTGTTATCATTTAGTGGACCTTATTTGAATTCTTATGCATCCGATAATCAATGGAAACCCCCATACCCATCAAAATTTAGAGGCTATCCACCTTAGCCTTGGAACAACCCTCAAAATACTTGGCCCAATTACCAAAACACTCCACCTGAGTGGCAACAATTCCAAGGGAATTGACAACAACCTCAAGGAAACTGGCAACAAACATTCCAATGGAGGGGAGGACAATAATGGCCAAACTAGTCAACTAGTTACATGCAGCCACCTCCATAGCCTTGAAAACTTACCAGAATGCCTCCTCGTAACTCAAATGGTAGTACGCCTAGACCTACTCAGTTACTAGCTCAACCCACACCTAACCCAAATAACAAACCACAACAACAACCAGTTTACTCTACAGATCCCAATCAATTTCCTACATATGTTGTGAGTGTGAGTGATATTCATCTGCGTTCAAAAACCACTTTGTCATCTCCTTCCACTCCTATTATAACAAATATTCCTATGGAAGATGAGGAGCATCAAAATTTATTTGATATTCCTGCTTAGTCAAGTGTGCCCAAGAATCGTAAACCAGTTCGGTAGTCTAATCCAAACCCACCATTTCCTCAAAGGTTAGAAGTTGTTAAACAAAAGGAAGAAACAACCTTTGATATTTTGGATTAGTTAAAACACATATGTGTCAAGATACCTTTGTTCTAGGCCATAAAATATGCCCCATATATACTAAGGCAATTACGGAAGCATGTCTCAAAAATCCAGGGAGGAAAAAGAAGGACCCCACCACCATTCATGTGGTGGGGCAGTTGGTAGATATTGTTGGAAATATGTGTCTCAATCTCACAGGCTGAAACCTCTAAAAGATCCAAGTCGGTGTGACATTCCTTTTGTCTAGCCGACTGGCAGTTTAGTAACCTTGTGGTTTGTACAGGTCGCCAAGACAATGCTTCTTTCTTGCCGACTAGTGTTATTGCTATGACTTATGGTGTTTGTTGTAACCCTCTGCCAAGTGGAGATCTCTAGCCGACAGGCCATTCTTATCAGATATCAGGGAGACTTTGGGCGACAAGCGATGTCGGGGAGACCCTTGGCCGAAAGGCTTGCTTCGGTATGAAGTCTTACCGATATGGAAAGTCTCACCGATAAGTGTTCACTTGGAGTCTTCGGGGTAACACGGAGGCTTTGCTATGAACTCTTGGCGACACATGTTTGTCTCACCAATGCTCATCAGGGTAACATGGAAGCCTCGGTAAGAAGTCTTTCCGATGGTTGGTTCTCTCGCCGATAGGTATGAACATCGGTGTAATCTCCTAGCGATAGCAGTAAGTCTTGCCGACCGTTGGACATTTCAGAATAACTTGAAGGGCTCGGTGTAATCTCTTGGCGAATGATGATAGTCTTGCCAATGGAAATGCTAACGTCTATGTGACTTTGGAAATTTGGTATGATGTTTCATCGAAAATGATGGTCTTTCCGAATAGCAATATAAGTGATGATCATCAATATGAGGTCTTGGCAACAAGGCGAAGTCTGAGTGACAGTTTTCTAAACTCGGTGTAACCTCTTGCCGATAGTGATGACTCTTGGCAATATCGACAGTCAGGTCTTGTGGCATCGAGGAGACACAGTTAGTGTCTCACGGACATGTGAATACATTGTGAATGCCTTTGACCGATTGGGAAACCATCCTATGTGGTGTGTCTTCGACCAATCAGAGAAGTCGAATGGGAACCGTTGGAACTTGGTCTGTTGTGGCTGTTTTGTGAGGAAGTTCAATATACTGGAAGCGACATGGATATACTCAGGAATTGCAGATGTTGTTTGGCTCGATGGTTGCATGAACAGTTGGATGAATAGTTCGATAAGTGATTAGTGAATGTAATTCTAAGAATTTTGTAACTTGAGTGTTCTATAGCAAGGTTGATCATTGTGAATGTTGTTGTAAATTGACATCAGAAAGATAAGTCTGATCTTTGTATGTAATCTCCATTACTGTAATACAAAGTGACTTCTCTTAGTGTGGTGGGTTTTTCTCCCGTAAGGGTTTCCCCACGTAAATCTGGGGTTCATCTGTGTGCTATATTCTCTATTTTTGTTATTTCTTAGAAGTGTATCTTAATTGGACTGTAATTGAAAATTTAAAAGTATCTCTGCATTCTTCCCTGAGGTTTTGACGTTAGGAGAGTTGTTTCCACACCTTAGCTTTCCTTACAAGTGGTATCAGAGCTTGGCCAGTTGTGTTATCCTTGTGGGTACGTTGGGTTTTTTTAGTCAATTTTTGTTCAGTGGGAGTCTTGTAGAAGTTTGGTAATTCGAGTTACAGATTAAGATGGCAAGCACGTCAGGAAAGATTGAAATTGAGAAATTCAATGGCAGCAATTTTGAGTTTTGGAAACTTAAAATGGAAGATCTGTTGGTTGATCATGATCTTTGGATTGTTGTGTCTCGAGCAAAACCTACAGGCATGAAGCAAGAGGATTGGGACCTTGCAGATAGAAAATCAAAGGGGCTGATAAGGCTCTGTTTAGCAAACTTTTTTCTTCTGAATGTTCATGAAGAAAATACTGCATCTTCCTTGTTGAAAAGACTGGCAGCTATTTATCAGGGCAAGTCCTTGGTGAATAAATTGTTCTTGAGGAAGAAGTTGTACTCTTTGAGAATGCAGGAAGGAGGGTATGTTGCTGATCATTTGAATGCTTTCAACATGTTGATTGCATAGTTAACATCTATGGGTGTGAAGATTGATGAAGAGGATCACTGTATGTTGTTATTATGTTATTTGCCAGATTCTTGGTATCACCTGGTGATGGCTATTGGGAGTACGACATCCAGTTTCAAGATGGAAGATGTTGTTGCTTCTTTGTTGTCAGAAGAGATGAGAAGGAAATCTTCTGAGATGGCAAAGGAGGCTCTTGCTGTTAGAGGCAGATCAAAAGATAAAGGGAAGAAGAAGGACAAGAAGTCCAAATTGAAATCAGAGGGGAGATCAAAGTCTCCTGGAAAGAAGTCCAAGGTGAAGTGCTAGAATTGTGGGAAACTTGGTCATGTCTGAAAGGATTGTAAAGAGGAGAAAAATAAGAAGAAGAATTATTCTTCCAACAATGATTCTTCTCATAGTGATGCAGACGCCTTCATTGTAGCTTTGGCTATGCAGGCATCAAATGATCTCTGGCTGATTGATTCTGAAGCATATTTCCACATGACATCTCATAGAGACTAGTTCACAAAGTATGAAAAATATGATGGTGGAAAGGTGTATTTGGCAAGTGATTCATCATTGAAAATAGTTGGCCGTGGAAAAGTCAGAATTCAATTCCCTGATGGAAGAGTGAAGGGAATTAATGACGTAATGCATATACCAGGTCTAGCTCGAAACTTACTTTCTGTTAGTATGTTGAATAATATTGGAGTGCAAGTCATGTTCTCTGGAAATGGTTGAAAGATGACTAGAGGCTCTATGGTGCTAGCAAGGGGTGATCGTATTGGTACCTTGTATAAGCTTGATGTACATGCTGTAAAAAGCAATAGTGTCTTTGCCAAGTCACAGAAAGCTACTCATGGAGGAAAAGAGGAAAAAGTTCCTAATAGTGTAAACTCTATGGAAGTTAAACTTCCAGTAGAAAAGACTATGCTCTGGCATCATAGGCTAGGCCACATTAGAGAGAAAGGTTTAAAAACCTTGAAGAATAAAAACCTGGTTGAGGGGTTTGAAGATTGTAACCTCGAATTTGAATTCTTTGAACATTGTATATATGGAAAACAACACTGTGTTTCATTTTATTCCAGTCCTCACAAATCTTCTGGTTTGCTTGATTATATTCATTTTGATGTTTTTGGTCCAGTGAATGTTCCTTCTTTGTCTAAGTCAAGGTACTATGTATCGTTCATTGATGATTATTTGAGAAGAACATTTGTTTATTTTTTGAAAAGTAAATCAGAAGTGTTCAGTCGGTTTAAGAAATTTTGAACCTTGTAAAAAATCAGACTAGAAGAAAAATAAAATGTTTAAGGACTGATCTGGTGAATTTTGTTCGATGATTTCGAGAGGTACTGTAAAGATCATGGGATTAAAGACATAAGACTACACCTTACACTCCGCAGCAAAATGGAGTTAGCAGAAAGGTTCAACAGGACAATGATGGAAAGAGCACGAAGTATGTTGAGTAGTGCTAGCTTGGAGGAGAAGTTATGGGTTGAGGCAGTTGCTACAACATGTTACTGATAAACCGTTCTCTGAATTCCTCTCTTGTTGAGAAAACACCTTTGGAAGCATGGTCTAGTAAGAAGCCCTCTAGAGACATATTCGTGTTTTTGGCTATGAGGCATATGCACATGTGTCTTTTGAGAAAAGATCTAAATTGGAGAACAAGGTGTCAAATGTACTTTATTGGTTATAGTGCTGGCATAAAAGGATACAAGCTTTGGAATCCTGATACGGAGAAGGTTCTGTACAGAAAAAGTGTTATCTTTCATGAGCTAAAGCCTTCTACCTTAGATCTGCAATCAGAGATAAAATCAAAAAACGAAAAGGATGTAGTTGAAATTCCTCTGACACCAGATAAAGAGGAATTGAAAATTCAAAATGTACCTAAAACTGAGGAGAGCTCAAGTAGTTCTAAGAGTTCTGGTGAAGAAGAACAACCTCAACCTCAGCAAGTGAGGAGCCAACTCATGAAAGAAAGCAACCTGATAGGTATGGGTTTTCTTTGATAGATTCTACTTGTGCCTATGCTTTAATTTCTAGCACTGATGAGCCTAGGACTGTGAAAGAGACATTTAGAATGTCTGATTCAAACTCTTGGTTGGAAGCCATGAATGAAGAAATGGCATCATTAGAAAAGAATGATACTTGGAGTTTGGTGCCCTTGCCTAAAGGAAAAAAATTTGTGGGCTACAAATGGGTATTTAAAAAGAAGATAGGTCTAGATGGCAGTGTGGAAAAGTACAAGGCAAGGTTGGTTGCAAAGGGTTATTCCCAGGTAGAGAGAATTGATTATGGAGAAAAATTTTCTTCTGTAGCTAAGTTGACGTCCATTAGATTTCTTTTGTCACTTGCAGCAACATATGACTTAGAGGTTGAACAGATGGATGTGAACACAACATTTCTTCATGGTGATCTTGAAGAAGAGATTTATATGTCCCAGCTAGAGCACTTTGTGGAAAGGAAAGAAATTTTGCAAGTTAGAAAAATCTCTGTATGGGTTAAAGCAGTCTCCTAGAATGTGGTACCAAAAGTTTGACACATTTTTTTGTCAGGATTTGTAAGATCAAAATCTGATCATTGTGTGTATTACAAAGTTGAAAGTGATCAAGTCCTTATTATTGCTCTCTATGTTGATGATATGTTGTTCATAGGCAATAGTAAGTTAATGATTTCTGATCTTAAGTCTAGTTGTCTACAAAGTTCAAAATGAAAGATCTTGGTAAAAGGTATATTCTAGGAATGGAAATAACTAGGGATAGGTAGAAGAAAACTTTGCTCACAGAAAGTATATCAAGACGGCTCTAGAGAGATTTTGCTGAATGATCAGAAGCTCTAGTTGTTCCAGTTTTACAGGGAATGAAGCTACCTGTTGAAGAATGTCCAAAATCTCCTACTGAGATGGAGGACATGACCAGTGTACCTTATGCTAGTGCGGTTGGTAGTCTTATGTATGCAATGGTCTATACAAGGCCAGACATTGCCTAAGCAGTGGGAGTACTTAGTCAATTTATGGCTAATCCTGGTAGGACACATTGGGATGCTGTGAAAAGAGTATTTAGATATTTGAAGGGCACTTCAGAATATGCTTTTTGTTACCATGGGAACTTGGTTGAAACACAGAGGACTCTCATCATTCGAGGCTATGTGGATTCTGATTGGGCAGGGGACATTGACAGCAGAAGATCCACCAGTGGATATACTTTCATGTTGAATGGTCATGCAGTTAGTTGGATGAGTAAGTGGCAGGTTGTAGTCGCTTTGTCCACTATAAAGGCAGAATACATGGCATCAACACACGCCTGTAAAGAAGCAATCTGGTTAAGACTTTTGTGTTCTAACATTGGTTTTGATGCAGGGAAAATAACAATTTATTGTGACAATCAGAGTGCTATCTGTTTGGCAAAGAATCCTACTTTCCATGCTAGGACGAAACATATATATGTACAGTATCACTTTGTACGAGATATGGTGGAGGATGGAAAGGTTTCGTTAGAAAAAGTGGATACTCTGGAGAATGTTGCAGATGCATTAACGAAGCCAATGAGCACAGACAAGTTCAGGTGGTGTGCCAATTCGATGGACCTCAGTGCCCATGAATTTCAGTAGTTTTGTTGTGCTCTGGAGGTGCCTGTGTGATCTTCGTCAAGTGGGAGATTGTTGGAAATATGTGTCTCAATCTCACAGGCTAAAACCTCTAAAAGATCCAAGTCAGTGTGACATTCCTTTTGTTTGGCCGTCTAGTAGTTTAGTAACCTTGTGGTTTGTACAGGTCGCCAAGACAATGCTTCTGTCTTGCTGACTAGTGTTATTGCTGTGACTTATGGTGTTCTCTATAACCCTCTGCCGAGTGGAGATATCTGGCCGATAGGCCATTCTTATTAGATATTGGGGAGACTCTGGGCGACAAGCGGTGTCAAGGAGACCCTTGGCCGAAAGGCTTGCTTCGATATGAAGTCTTACCGATATGGAAAGTCTCACCAATAAGTGTTCACTTGGAGTCTTCAGGGTAACACGAAGGCTTTGCTATGAACTCTTGGCGACACATGTTTGTCTCACCGATGCTCATTGGGGTAACATGGAAGCCTCGGTAAGAATTCTTGCCGATGGTTGGTTCTCTCACCGATAGGTATGAACATCGGTGTAATCTCCTGGCAATAGCGGTAATTCTTGCCGACTATTGGACATTTCAGAATAACTTGAAGTGCTCGGTGTAATCTCTTAGCGAATGACGATAGTCTTGCCGATGGAAATGCTAACGTCTATGTGACTTTGGAACTTTAGTATAATGTTTCTTTGAAAATGATGGTCTTTTTGAATAGTGATATAAGTGATGATCATGGGTATGAGGTCTTGGCAACAAGGCGAAGTTTGAGCGACAATTTTCTGAACTCGGTGTAACCTCTTTCCGATAGTGACGACTCTTGGTGATATCGACAGTTAGGTCTTGTGGCATCGGGGAGACACGGTTAGTGTCTCACCGACATGAGAATACATTGTGAATGCCTTTGACCGATTGGGAAACCACCCTATGTGGTGTGTCTTCAACCAATCAGAAAAGTCGAATGGGAACCGTTGGAAGTTGGTTTGTTGTGGTCATTCTGTGAGGAAGTTCAACAGACTGGAAGTGACATGGATATACTCAAGAATTGCAGATGTTGTTCGGTTCGATGGCTGCATGAACAATTGGATGAATAGTTCGATGAGTGATCAGTGAATGTAATTCTAAGATTTTTGTAACTTAAGTGTTCTGTAGCAAGGTTGATCATTGTGAATGCTATTGTAAATTGACATCAGAAAGATAAGTCTAATCTTTGTATGTAATCTACATTACTATAATACAAAGCGAATTCTCTTGGTGTGGTGAGTTTTTCTCCCGTAAGGGTTTTCCCATGTAAATTTGGTGTTCATGTGTGTATGCTATATTCTATGTTTCTGTTATTTCTTAGAAGTGTATCTTAATTGGACTGTAATTGTAAATTTAAAAGAATCTTTGCATTCTTCCCTAAGGTTTTGACGTTAGGAGAGTTGTTTCTGCACCTTAGCTTTCCTTACAGATATCGTGCTTCAGAAAGTAACTATTCCTAAATATATTGACCCAGGTAGTCCTGTAGTTGAAGTCATTATAAATGGAATCCAAGTAAAGAATGCTCTAATAGACTTGGGAGCAACTATCAATGTGATGACTAAGGATATCCTGCAATAACTAAATGTTACGAATCAGAGACTTACTCCTACTGTCCTCCAGCTTGCTGATAGTTCCATTGTCAAACAAGATGGTATAGTAGAAGACTTTGTTGTTACTCTAGACTCTTGGGAATATCTATATCTATGGAAATTTAGATGGGTTAGCTTATTAAATAATAAACACCAAAATCCAATGAAATAACAAAGCACAAATGAAATATAATGAAAATAAAAGGAGTAATACTACCAGAAATCTTCATCTTCCATGGTTCACCTTTGTTACACCTTCTAGTTTGCAGCAAGTCAATGAGGCCCTCATATTTCAAATTGAGCAACCTATAATAATCCCAAAGCCCTATGCAAATGTTGAAGGATTTGATAAAATTATGCCTATGTCTATGACAATATGATAAAAATGAAAATAATGACTACCAATGCTAAAATGACTATCATGCCTATATTAAAAATGACGGGATCCTGAAATTATGAGCAAAATTGTCTCTTATAGAAAACACAATTTTGAGTGGACGGATGAGATTAAATTCTAAGAAAGACCTAGAATGAGAGGTCTAGATTAAACCTGAGAATCCCTAATTAGGGTTAGGGAAAATTCATTAATCGAACGGTCAAGATAAAACCTCAAATAAATGGATCGATGGTGGAGAATAAATGAGACAAATTAATTAGAAAATAAAGATTTTCGAAAATCAAGAAGATAAAAATTGTTTGATTTGCGAGATTTGCAAAATCAAGAAGATAAGATTTGAACTGAAGATCAGATTTGGAAAATCAAGAATCTACCCGATTACTTGATTTTTTGAAGATTAGTTACCAATTTAAATTAAATTAATGCAAAATATGGATTTTGTGAGACAATAAATAATCTTTTTTAGATTATTTACCAAAATGGACTGACAGTTAAGAAAGTGATGACATTTTAAATAATTTCATTTATTTAAAATGAGAGGAATATTAATTTAGGCAATTAAATAATTAAATTTAATTATTTAATTTAGAAGGTAAGATTAATTGATTAAATAAATTAATCAATTCATTTAATTATGACAATTAGTGACATATTAAATAAATAAATAATATTTATTTATTTAATAATCAAGAAGAAATATATGACGAAGGGTAATTAAATAAGTTAAGAAATTTATTTAATTAAGGGAAGACTTAGACAATTAATGATGTATTTAATAAATAAATAAAATTTATTTATTTAATAATCATGAAGAATAAAGACATGAATTAATTAAACAATTATAAATTATTTAATTAATAGTTGAATGTGGACCAAGGACATAATTAAATGTCTTAATTATGCTAGGACGAAAGTGGTAAAAATGAAGCTTGGCCTAGGTCATTTTTAAGTGTCTACATTTTGCCCCTCTTTGTCATAATGTAGCATGTCGCATTGTGACAAAGAAAATAAGTCAAAAATATGCCCTAGTGCAAAATAAGATGAGGAAGAATGACGAGGAGGGTTATGGTATGCCCCCTTGAGAGGAGAGACAGGTTCGAAGAACATGGGTGTGCTCTCGAAATTGATGAGAAGACTAGAATATGAAGAGACAAATAAATGTTAGTGCAAAAAATATGGATGATGATATGGATGCAATGCCTATATGAGATGAGTGAGAGAAGATGACAAGACTAAATGAGATGCATATTAGTTCCTAGACCAAATCCTTCAAAACATTGCCATAGGACTTTAATATTTATTGCTCTTAATCATCATTGGGCAGTAAAATGACACAAATGGACAACAAACACCATGATATGACGTAGACCAAGGTGTGCAAGGTCATCCATTTGAAAAACAGACAGTCACAGACAAAGAATGTCTTAACTCATACTAAGGGTCATGTTGCCCTAGTCTTTTTGTCAAGACAATCCGCAGACAGCAGTCAAAGAAAATAAAATAGGCCAGGAGACGTCATTGCACCTCTAAATCCTTCATGGGACATCCTCGAGGTAGCTAGTAACATGACCACAAAGACAAGACAGTAAAAATATAAGACAAAAAATAGCCAAGATAGTCAAAAGACAAGACAAGATAGACCAGAAAGATTAACAACCATTTTATTTTGTTTTCCAATGTTTGTTTGCCAAAGATTGATTTTTTATTGATTTGACTGTTTGGACAGTTTAAGGATTTTACCAATTTGATAGTGTTGATGGTTTGACGGGGCCTATTGTCAGGAAGGACACATCTTGAAAAGGCAAAGGACATTTTGATGAGGTCTAACTCCAAGAAGGACACATCTTGAAGAAGACCAAAGAGTGACAAGATTGACATTGTTTTGATTAATATGTTTTGGCAAGTTGACTGATGTTGACTGTATAATTGATTGGACTGTGCTGTCTGATTTTGACCAATTTTGACATTGACGTTTCGAATGACTGTCTTGTATCTGAGTTTGACTATGTCTGACTTATTTGATCGATGTGACGATTGTGACAAACGCCATGATTTTATTTGGACCAACCTAAAATGATTGACCTAATGTCTCGGGGACTCATCGACTGATGGCCTTGCCTACATAGCAAATGTGCAGAGACAACGTAGTTCGACAATGACATGGACTGACTGACATGACTGACTTTGACTCCATTTACAGGATTTTGACATTGATTTGGATGTTTTTGTGTTTTTCTTCTAGACATTTTATGATTTTTAGGTCTTTCTTCAGAATATTTTATGATGTTTTTGATCTTTTTTTAGGACTTGTTGTGATGTTTTTGTCTTTTTGTCGTTTTGTCATTTTATGATTTTTTTGGATTTTGACGTTTAAGAGGATCGTGACAAATGCATATGACTAATGCCTACACATGAGAATCCAAGGACAAACATGATTGTGCCCCTAGTCAAGCTAAATACCAATTGACATGTGATGACAACGTTGTTTGACGTGGGAAGGACGCATCCTGAAACAACGTGAGGACGATGACGATAATGTGACAAAAGAATCGAGGTCTACAGCTGGGCTAGGAACAAAGTCAAATAATTTTTTGGATAATGTGTTTGTATGGATTAGACTCGTTGCATTTGGAATGACTTGATTAGGACTAGATGGGATGAGGATTATCCTTAGACCGTTTAACAAGGGAAAGCCAAGAAAGGTGACAGGCATGAAAGGATAGGGGGTGGCCTTGGTAAAAGATGGGAGACATGAGACTAATAGAATTGTCATATGATTTGCAAGGACTATGTCGTATAAGAACAATAAGACTATGATGGTCAATGACATGATGTTTCGCGAATCGTGTATGACCGAATGATAGACATGTCAAGAGTTTTTCCAAAGCATGATTTATATGTGCTAGTTTTATGTCAAGACCGAGGTAAGTGGAAAATGTATGAAAATGATATGAATGAAATGGTCGGATGTCAATGTCAAGAGGAAGACCTAGGAGATGAGATGACTTGCCCCCAAGTGTAAGAGTCCACATAGATGATTTATTTTACACATGACGTCTGTTTGCCAGGTTTTCACCATTGGACAAATTTTTTCTCTTTACTATTTCCATGACTTTTTGATTTGTTTGGTGTCACCAAGATGCCTGTTTGCCAGGTTTTCATTAGGGTGACAATTTTTTTGATTTTTTCAATTATTATTTTTTTTGTATTTTTGATTTTGTGGATAGCCCAGATGCTTTAGATGACCACTGCCTGTTCTGAATTCACTGACGATGCCGATGTAGATACTGGTGCCATGATATGCCAATAATGACCTTGCTGAAGGAGTTGTCTTGTCAGGATCATAGCGCTTTCATATAACTGATTGATGTCATCATGGTCCTTTCTGATACTAGAGTTGGCCTTATCAGAATACACACATCGCGATAGAGTGCCATGAGAGTCCTTGCGGTAAAGAGTTGCTACCAAGATGTGACGGATTTGTGACGTGGGATTTTTGGACTTTAGACAAGATGTAGGATTATGACGAATGATGGTAGACGTCGAAAGATTGTTTGGACGTTTGGATGAATGACTTTTTATTTTCCAAACTTGGGATGGTGGATGACGGATTTTGGAGGGATGGTGTTTGGAACCAACACTTTTATATGCCTCAATTGATGACCATTTTGAAGGAGGTGGACATGTGTTATATGTGGGAGTCCTCTTGTCTTGTGGCTCCACATTGTGATTGACTTTTGTATTTGACTTGTCTTTGTTTGATCCATTTTTCTTTAGGATCCATTTTAATTACATTTGTCCACTTGTCCTTTTGTTTGATTCAATGGCCTTTGAAATTTGATTTTGATCTTTTGACTTGTAAGACTTTTATTTTTGTTGGTTCCAAAGGGAAGGTTTATTCATGATAGAATGACGGTTCATGGTGTGGGTGGAGGGGGTGTTGGTAGCAATCTTATGACAAGGATTTCTCATGGACTCCATTTTGACGTTTGTATCTGACAAAGTTTCCCCCAGTATTGAGGAGGTACCACTGACATCGTTTGATTTGTTGTCTGAGGAATAGCCAAAACCTTGATGTCTATAATTTTCCTGAAGCTGTATTGGTTCTAGAATGCCTTGCTCGTGTATGCCTAGTCATTTGCCTTGATATTGCATGCTTTGAAAGATTATGTTTGCGATGGGGTATTTGTTGTTTTGAAAGCAAGATGCTAACCCATCATTAGGTATGTGGATATTGTCACTTGTAATATTTTCGTCTGCAAGAAAGCCTACTCTGACAAAGATAGATGACCCTAGTTGATAAAGTGTCTTAGCTTCATTGTCATGTTGGACATATTCCTGAATGATATATTTGGTTTGATCATGTGACATGTCAAGTTCAGATGATTCTGTTGGTGCTTTCAATGCAATGTCGAAGCCATCATTATGTTTAGTGTCATAGAGTCCAATGATTTTAGCTATAACTTGATCATATGCAAGCATGTCCCTAGTGGAAGATTCTTTTTCTGGAGGAATATCGTCTATGCTTCCCATGGAGGCAAGTGTCTCAGTTTGGAAAGGGTCAATAGTCGAGGCTTGTATAGGGTCGTCAAGTGTTTGATCATAAATGGCATAAAGGTCAAGAAGTGGATCGTTTTGGACTTCTTGGTCAATGGTAGGGTCTGGGTCGAAGATGGGGTTGTCATGGATTTGGAATTCTTGGTCAATGGTAGGTGTACTTTGGATGTCATGATTTTTTTGAAGAAATCCTTGAATGGAGTTTAAGATAGGGTCATGGGATGGACTATCTTGTTCTTGACATGAGGGTGACATTATAAGGTCATGCTTTGGGCTTTCGTCTTGACATGTATTCTCAGGTTTACACAATAGGATTTGACTTTGAGTAATGATAGAACTTTCATGACTAGATGTGGCTTGTGAGGGGATGACTTGAAAAGGATTAATGAATGACGGACTAGGATAGGACATGGGAACTTGGACTGGACTAGTATGTGAAGGACAAGGATAGGACATGGGTACTTGCATTGGACTAGTATGTGAAGGACAAGGGTATGACATGGAGACTTGGACTGGATATGACATGAAGTCTTTGACTGGATTAGGATGTGATGACATAGGATGTGACATGGGGACTTCGACCAAATATGCCATGGAGTCTTGGGTTGGATTAGTGTAAGGTTGACTAAAATGGGACGTGGAGACTTGGACGGGATCGATATGGTATGATGTGAGGACTTGACATGCGTTCATAGATGGTTGATAGGGCATGTAGACTTGGACAGGATTGATAGGTGAAGGGTCAGAATATGACATGGAGGTTTGGAATGGACTAGTGGACAGTTGGCTTCCCTTGTCAAGGTTAGGATAAGGGTGATAAGTGGACGTTTGTTGGGAATTAATGGCAGGATTTGTGTTAAGTGACTATTGATAATGAGGGTAGATAGATGGAGGTGGCAAAGTATTTATGTCAAAGTCTCATGGTAAATTAGCCCCTTCGTCCAAAAGCATGGCTAGATACCTTTGAGGGTCACGTAAGATTGATTTTTCTACAAAGGAGACTATATCAGGATTTTGCGCTGCAGCTTCAAGTCTTTGACATATACTCGTCCATTTTGGTCTTTTTTTATTAATGACTCAAAAATGTTTTGTGATGAAGATGGCATGTTCATGGAAGATTGCATGTTCATGTTGTGAAGTGGGTCAGAAAATGTCCAATGTTTATTCATGTCATAAGTGCTATTGTCGATGTTGGGATTGGAATCTTGTCCAAAGTTTTCCATTTGTCATTGTTGTCTTTAAATCCTAGTATCAACCGTAAAAGGGATTTGCTCCGATAAGGATGATGCCAATGACAACTAAATGTGAGGATGATGACAACCTATGTTTTTCGGATTTTTTGGATAAAGGATGACAATGCAAGACTATGTTTTTGGATTTTTGACAATAAGGGATGCAATATGACAATGTTGTCTAAAGAAAATGACTAATGCCAAAGGACAATGAAGACTAAGATGACAAGTTATGTCACTAATTTTTTTGTATTTTTGGAATAAAGGATGACAATGCAAGATGATGATGACGTTTTCCTAAGGAAATGATTAATGCAAGATGACAAGGTTGTCAAGGCCAATATGAGGACTAAGATGATGATGTTTGACTAAGGACTTAATGTTATAAATGCCAAGTCTAGGTTCAAAATGATGACTAAGATGAACAATGCAAAGTCTAAGTTCAAAATGAGGACTGAGATTGTTTTTTTTTTTTGATGTTTTGTTGAAAAGTCTGAGTTGTCCAAGGTCGATTGTTTGTGTCCAAATTTGTGAATGTTGTGTATATTGTTTGAAAATCTAGAAAACACTTGACAAGCACGATGTTTTGGTGTAAGCAAGCACACATGAGACAAGTACAATCCTAAAATGCCAATAGGTCAAGGGTTTGTATACTTGGTATAGCCCACTGATATACCCCGGATTGGTGATAAACACCTTTCCTTCTCGAGAGCAGATAGCTTAGAATTTTGGTGGCATTGGCTCCCCTCCACGGCTCATTAACGTCATTCGAGCACACCAAATTTGAATTCTTGGGTAGTGACTTCCCAAGAACTACTATCTCTACTCAAAGTGATCAGTAGTGAGTGTCTTCGGGTATGATACTGTACCCTTCACTATACCAAGCAACATCCAAAGAATGATTGTACACTAAAACAAGAGGTTTTTAATTCGGGCATTCTGTTCATAGGGCATGATCCATGCGGCGAGAGTCCCCTTTCGAATCCATCTCATCGGAACCATACGCGTGATTCTTGGGCTTTCCCCAAGAATCCATTTTTGTATACCGGCTGGAAGTCCCTCGGTGTCAGGGTGCTATCGGTCTGAGTCGTCCTGGGGTGAGTACTTTTTCCCAGTAGAACAGGCCCAAGTTCTAGAATTAGTAACCGTTTCTCTTACACCCAGAATCGCACGAATGCGCAAGGGGAGAGGATACTCCGATATACCAAATCGTGAGGGTGTACAACAGATAAAATGGGTCTAGTTTTCTGATCACCGAGTTTTCACAAGGTGAGAGCATAATCACCTACAATTTGTTCAAACACAATCAGACACTTGCAAACAAAATTCATTTTAGAGCACCAAAAGAAATGTTCCTAAATTAAAAAAATGCAAACAAGTGGTTTGAGAGATAAATCTTCGACAAACGTAGCTGCAAAACCACATGCCAGTAGTTTGAATAAATGTCTTTGACCCACAAAAACTCCAATGACACATGCTGCCAACAAAGATTAGTAATAAAAATAAAATAAAATTTAATGACAGCAGCAAATTAAAACAGCGATAACTTGCTCAAAACTTAATGAAAATTTAAAGTGTAGATATCTATGGAAAGCTAAATGACAGGCCTTCAAAACCCAAAAAAAAAATTTCCACAATTCTGCACAAAGAAAACGTTATAGACAAAAGAAAAACAAGGGTTTTAAAAGCTAAATTGAAAAAACAGCGATCACTAAAATGGCCATAACTTTCTCAAATATTAACAAAATTTAAAACCGTTTGATGTTCTGGAAAGATGAGAGCGAGATCTACAAAACCCATAAACCATTTTAAAAATTTTTATTTGCCCATTTTTCTGTGCTCAAAAGAAAGTGACGGAATTTCGTATGATTTCGTAGCTGTAACCTGCAAAACAGTGAAAACAAACAAGAAACCACACAATTTTTTCTACCAAATGTCAGGTTCACCAAATGTATCTATGGAAATTTAGATGGGGTTAGCTTATCAGATAATAAACATAAAAAATCCAAAGAGGCTATCAAGAAAACAATGGAAAATCAAAACAAAGAACGATTATACCTTCCTTTCCTTCCATGTTTTACCTTCATAGCACCTTCTAGTTTGCAGCAAGTCAATGAAGCCCTCGGATTTCGAATTGAGCAACCTATAATAATAATGCCAAAGCCCTATGCAAATGTTGAAGGATTTGATAAAATTATGCCTATGTCTATGACAATATGATAAAAATGAAAATAATGACTACCAATGCTAAAATGACTATAATGCCTATATTAAAAATGACGGGATCTCGAAATTATGAGCAAAATTGTCTTTTATAGAAAACACAATTTCGAGTGGACGGATGAGATTAAATTCTAAGAAAGACCTAGAATGAGAGGTCCAGATTAAATCTGAGAATCCCTAATTAGGGTTAGGGAAAATTCATTAATTGAACGGTCAAGATAAAACCTTAGATAAATGGATCGACGGTGGAGAATAAATGAGACAAATTAATTAGAAAATAAAGATTTCCAAAAATCAAGAAGATAAAAATTGTCTGATTTGCGAGATTTGCAAAATCAAGAAGATAAGATTTGAACTGAAGATCAGATTTGGAAAATCAAGAATCTGCCCGATTACTTGATTTTTTGAAGATTAGTTACCAATTTGAATTGAATTAATTCAAAATATGGATTTTGTGAGACAATAAATAATCTTTTTCAGATTATTTACCAAAATGGACTGACAGTTAAGAAAGTGATGACATTTTAAATAATTTCATTTATTTAAAATAAGAGGAATATTAATTTAGGCAATCAAATAATTAAATTTAATTATTTAATTTAGAAGATAAAATTAATTCATTAAATAAATTAATCAATTCATTTAATTATGACAGTTAGTGACATATTAAATAAATAAATAATATTTATTTATTTAATAATCAGGAAGAAATATATGACGAAGGGTAATTAAATAAGTTAAGAAATTTATTTAATTAAGGGAAGACTTAGACAATTAATGACGTATTTAATAAATAAATAAAATTTATTTATTTAATAATCATGAAGAATACAAAGACATGAATTAATTAAACAATTATAAATTATTTAATTAATAGTCGAATGTGGACCAAGGACATAATTAAATGTCTTAATTATGCTAGGATGAAAGTGGTAAAAATGAAGCTTCCAGGCCTAGGTCATTTTTAAGTGTCTACAATATCCAGTAAATTTCATGATCATTTCCCCTAAAGCTACATTAGGAGGGTATCCCATTATTCTTGGAAGGTCATGGTTAGCTACAATAGATGCTTACATTATATGTCAATCAAGGGACATGACTATTTCTGATGGGAGAAGCACTAAATAGCTTGTCCTTTATCCTCCTGCTCAACCATCCCATGATATGGACAACCCCACCTAGCCACATGTTGGAGAAGAGGCCAAGGGGGTCAATTCAGTGTCACAACTCATGATGATAAGCATAAATCCTTTTATACAACTTCAGACAGAAGATGAAATATTATCCTATATATTCAGAACAATTGTGAAGTGCATGTAAAACCACCCACTCATGAATCTAGCTCTACATGTCCATTGTAGACACTTCTGCCAGCTTCTCTTGCACTTGAATTCCCTACAACAAAATATATGCATCATACATTGTTACTGCATGAATTAAAAATTCCAAGCATCAGTGAAACAACCATGATTGAGTTGATCACATAAGTACAAGTTTTAGAGGGGAACATTTGAATATTAATAACAATCTTAGTCAAGAGCAACAGTTGTCCCTGACAAACCTATTAAAGTTGCATCAGCATGCATTTGCATGGGATTACCATGACATGAAAGGATTAGATCCCAAACTCTGTACTCATAGGATCTATATTAGAGATGACTGCACACCAGTAAGGCAACCACAAAGGAGAATCAACCCTACATTGAGGGATATTGTGAAAGGGGAATTATAGAAGTTACTAGATGCAAGATTTATCTACCCTATCTTAGACAGCTAATGGGTGTCCCCTTTGGTAATTGTGCCTAAAAAGGGAGGTAAATAGTGATTTTGTGTTGACTATAGAGAACTAAACTCTTCCACCAAAAATGATCACTTTCCCCTTCCTTTTATAGACCAAGTATTGGATTCACTTGCAAGTAAGTAGTATTTTCCTTCTTAGATGGATTCAGTGGTTATAATCAGATACATATTGCACAAAAAGATCAGGAGAATACAAATTTCACCTATCCTTGGGGGACTTATTCCTATTTAGTACTCCCATTTGGTATATGCAATGCACCTGCAACCTTTCAAAGATCAGTTATTAGTATATTCTCAAATATTTCACATGATTGTATGGAGATCTACATGGATGATTTTATTACTTATGGTACTAATTTTGTAGAAGCATTAGAAAAAATAAGAAAGGTTTTTCAAATATGTGAGGACCATAATCTATACTTGAACAATGAGAAATGCTTTATGATGATGCAGGAAGGAGTGGTCCTCGGCCATATATCTCTCAGAAAGTCAAGTGGACCCAGGAAAAATTGAGGTAATTACCAATCTTTCTATTCCTGTCAAGCAAAAAGAAGTTAGAAGTTTCCTGGGACATGCAGGATACTATAGGCGCTTCATAAAATATTTTAGTAAGATGGAAGCACCACTTTATAATATTTTAACTAAAGATGTCAACTTCCAATGGACAGTGGATTGTGATAATCATTCTCTAATTTAAAAACAACATTAACCCATGCTCCTATGCTCAAAGGCCCTAATTGGGACTTCCTTTCCATATTCACATAGATGCATCTGATTATGCTATAGGGCTTATCTTAGGAAAAAAAGAGGGAGCAATAGATAATGCAATCTACTTTGTCAGCAAGAACCTACAAGGGGTTGAGTTTAACTACATAGTGATAGAGAAGGAGATGTTGCTAGTCATTTATGCTCTCAACAAGTTCATGCATTATATCACAGGATACCATATTTTTGTCCATACAGACCATGCAGCCATAAAATACCTTATGAACAAGCCATTGATCACAGGAAGGCTAGCAAGGTGGTTGTTGCTAATGCAAGAATTTGATATCACCATTATAGACAAGCCAGGTAAGGGAAATGTTGTGGAAGATTTTCTCTCTAGATTGATCATATCAGAGGACATTTGAGTCATTGATGACTCCTTTCCTGATAAACATTTGTTCTCCATCAGTGTGCACACACCTTGGTATGTAGATATAGCCAATTATATGGTTACAGGAAGAGTTCCCCCTCATTTCTCTCCAAAAGAGTGAAGGGTTCTTATTGAAAAAAAAATTCATTCTCATGGATGGCAGGTTGTTTATTTTATATTGGACTAGATCATGTGATGAGAAGATGTATAAGACATGATGAAACTTATGATATACTACATGCATGCCATAATAAAACCCTGTGGCGAACACTTTGCAACTAAGAGAATAACCATGAAGATTCTCAATATAGGGTATTACTAGCCTACACTTTATAAGGATGCAGGAAAGTACACTAGGAAATATGATAGGTGTCAAAGGATGGGATGACCGACTAAATTAGATGAGATGCCTCTATACCCTCAAGTAGTTATCACACCATTTAAAAAATGGGGACTTGATTTTGTAGGTCCAATTGATCCACCATCAAATGGAAAATCTTACATCTTGGTTTGTATTGATTATGTGACTAAATGGGTTGAGGTCAAAGAAATGAAACATGCTAGGGACAATAGAGTTACAAAATTCCTCTATGAAGAAATCTTCACACGCTATGGAGTTCCTAGAGAAATAGTCATAGATCAAGGGGCTCAGTTCACATCCACTCTTGTCATAGCATTGGTGAATGAGTATAATTCCAAGTATAGAAAATATACACCCTATCACCCTCAAGCCATTGGCCAGTCTGAGGTAACAAATAGGGAAATATAATCTATTATGACCAAAACAGTAGCAATACACAAAAATAATTGGGAAAATAGGTTTCCAAAAGTTGTTTGGGCCTATAGAACCACTTGGAAAACCACCACTGGTTTTACTCCCTTTGAAATATTATATGGAAAATCAGCAATGATGCCTATAGAGTTTGAACACAAAACTCTTCAAACAACACTAGACCTTGGAATAGATATATTTGAGGCATAGAAGGATAGGGTTATGCAACTAAATGCCTTAGATGAGATGAGGAAATCAGCTCTCCACCATGTTGAGATGGTGTAGAACTAGAGAGTTAGATGGCATGATAAATACATCAAAGAAAAGAAGTTCCAGCTAGGTGACTAGGAAATTCTTTATGATTCTAGGTATAAAGACAACTTAGGAAAACTTCAAACCCGGTGGTTGGGACCATATGAGATTACAAAGGTCTCTCCCAATGGTGTTGTTCAGCTTACAACAATTGATCCTGTTAGGTTCAAGCTCCTAGTCAATGGTCATCATCTAAGGCTATACCATAAGCCTGCCTCAAAACAAGAGTTCATGCAGCAATTTATTGAATACCAGAACTCTGAAGTTCCTACAACTGAAGGAAGCGGACCTAGTGTTCAACCTTCCAGCTAGTCAAAGGTACGCATGCAACCATAATAAAAATTTCCACTTTTTGTGGGAATTAATTTCTCCATCAATAAAACTACCTACCCATTCATCTCCAATCCCTCTCTTGCACATCACTCCACCATCACTTCATTTAACAGCTCAACCGTACTTTTTTGGTGATCAGTACTTCCTTCCACACTTTTCAGAAAAGACATTCCAACTTTTTAGGTACATGCATAATGCTTAATGTATATTAATTACCTTACATGCATTTGTTTGATTTTTGTACTTTAATATTGATAATTCACATATCAAATCTTGTTAGTATGCCCTATTATATCAAACTTCCATTACAACCTATGCTGACACATGGCTTTATTGAGGCTAGGGGAAAAGTGTGAACCTACATGTCATACATTCCATTATTCATATTTCATGCGCCAACATGGTAGTAAATTTGAAATGATGAAGTTGAAGTGATGTTTTGCATGCATTATATGACATTAAGCCACCACCATTTTCTTTGATAATACCCATCCTCTATGTCTTCTTTATTGCCTTAGTCAGAATCATAATGCCACTAAAAAGGTAAAATTGAGATGTCATACGACATTGGTGTTAATATTGGTGAGAATTCCAGGAAGTGAAAGAAAAATTGGGTTTTTGGCTAAAGGATTGCAAGAAATAAGTCTTTGCAGAGGTGTTTTCCAGAGTGTGAGTGGAGGCAATGGGAGGTTAGTTAATCAGAAGTGAACCAACAGCTCACTAGGTAATCCTATAGGATGCACTCTGTGAGCCTGAATTCAAGAATTGTGGTTGGCTTGATTACTTTCTGAAGCTAAATAGTTTCAATAACGACATTGCCTTAGAATTTGCACAAAAATTTTCTAATGGTGAGGCAATGGTGAAAGGATTAAAAGTTATAGCCATCGAAGAAAGGATTGCTGAAGTTTTAGGTTTTCCTACTGAAGGAGAACCCTACCTTGCTTCTAGGGATGCTAGATCAGCTAGAGCAGAATTCACTGAGCCTAGTGATCCTCCACTTGTTATAGAAAAACAAGGAACAAGAAGACTTTCTTTGCTGAAAACATGGAAGCAAGTTGTTATTTATATTATCAAATACATCACCTGCAAGGGTCACCAATCCTATCTTCATTTTGTGCATTTCAAGCTTTTGAATCACATGAGACATGGCAGGAGGATGAATGTGCCAAACGGCATGTACAATCTTCTTGCAATCATGGCTGTTGAGACACAGAAAGGTGGGGAAAACTTTGTTTCCCATCATTGTTTGATTAAAGTGCTGGAAGAAAATTCTTTGCAAGATGTGTCCAATATGTCATGGGATGAATTTTTGAACATTAAGAAGTTCAGATTAGAAAATGTGGGAACTAGTTCCTCTGAATCTAAGCATGCAGATGAAGATAGTTCATCTTTGGACCCCAATGTTGATGTTTCCCCTAAAACCACAATTCGCACTAGGGATGCTATTCAAAAGGAGGAAGAATAAATGAGAAAAGAAGAAATTAGCAAAGGGAAGGCTAAGAAGAAAAAACCAGAAAAGTTAAATCCTAGCCCTAGGAAGCGGAAAATTGAAGAAACTGAGCATCCTGCAGCCACTGGGAAAATATAAAAGTCCTCAAAGGAAATCAAAATTGACCGAGTATGCCACTGGTGTGCCTCCAAAAAGGATCCATAGACTCAGAGGGAAACCTGGAAAGAAGGCAGAAGCTCCTAAGAGGCAGGAAAATATAGGATTGGCAGAATCGTTGTTGTTGTAGAGCAAGTTGAACATCAGGAACCAGTGCATGGAAAGATCCTAGTAGGAAAGCACATACCTCCTACTTTTTCATGGGCATCAGTAGCCCTGGATTTATGGAAAGGAATCTAGGAGAAAGAAGAAGAATGGAATAGAGAAAAACTTAGGCTACAAGAAGAGATCAATAAGAAAAATGAAGAAATTGAGGAGAAGAATGCAGAGATTACTACATTAAAAGATAAGGTAAACAATGTGATGACTCTAATACCATAAATTATGGAATGTAGGACTCCCCCAAGGGTATATGCATTGCATTTAAGGGAGCGCAGTCTCTCTTTTAAGTTTTCAAGGGTCATTTCCAGTCTAAACTCTTCCATTGAAACCCCACAAGAATTTTTCCAAGCTTATCAATCCTCTCCTAAAATTAAGAATTTATTGTGTGAGTTGTATTTGAAAAACTATGTTGTTCCCAATGACCATGAATGGAATCCATTTCTATATATTGGGGATGTTCACTTGAGGGCAATAATGTCATGGATTCAAAATGAAATCAGCTAAGGGAAACAATTCAAAATATACAGAGAAAAAGAACTCCATACCCCCTATCTCTAAGAGTTGAATCAAGTAATCCTATAGATATCTTCTACACATGGCACAGACATCTTTACAATCTAGAGTACAAAAAGAGGATCATTCCTTCTAGGGAGGAAGCATACCTAGAATATGAACAGGTAGCTGCCACTACAGGAAAGACAATATTGGGATATTTATCACAAAGATGGAATGAATTTCTAGATCAATTAAAACAAGTTGAACCTCATTCCCTACAAAATTATTATGCAGCTTGCAAACAAAGCATCAGGTATATACATCTTGGGAGAATAAAGCAACACTATTGGCTCACATTAATATTTTAGCCACCTATTCTATTGTGGCTAGTACCAAACCACAAAACCTATTGGTACGATGTACAGAGGGGCCAAGGTGGGGCAAACTGGAAAGTAAGCAGGGGTTCTATTGGGATACAAATTTAGAAACTACAGGGACTGATCAAGGGAAGATAGAAATTGGCGATTTCAGGGCTTTAGTAAGGCAAAGGAATCGAGTTCCCTCTGCTGGAGGACCAACAAATCATTAGGTTGGGGGGAGATGATGAGTCCAAATAATGACTCATTTTTTTTAGGATTTATCATATGTTTGTTATTATTACTATGGGGTTTTAGCACCTAGTTACTAATACTTTCTATGTTATTTACCTAAACTTATGAACTTTGGACATGAACTTATCCATGTAACTTTTGATGGTATTAACCTGCTATGTGATATATCTATATTAATTTTATATTTGATTGAATGAATGTTATTCTAAGGTGATTATAGATATGCAATTGTCTTGTGCACGCTAATGTCATAATGCATGTTTAGATTAAGATACAGATATAAATGAAGCTTGCAAGGTGGAAGAAATTCATGCTAGCTACCCGATTGTTGAAGGAGTCAAAAAGAGATGGAGATTAAAGAGGTCAATGGTTGCAAACTTCCAGCTCATGTGGAAGTTATAACTAAACTTTAAATGACCGTGTCTATTAGTTGAGTAGATTTAGGAGGTGTTGTTATGACGGATCCTCGTTGAGGAAAAACTAGTTTGACTAAATCTTGTGCATGCATAACCTCCTTCCTCTTTTTCATGATTTTAATAAATGCTATCCACCTCGTCTGTTGGAGTCGACTGTGTAGTTTGTTAGGATCTTTCCTTCTATAAATAATGATCAGATGTTCCTCTTTAGGAAGTTGGACATTTTGATAGTGTACTTTCATTTTCAATTTCAAGGAATACAATCATGTTGTTGTTATGATGTAACAATGTTTTCAATGAATAAAATGATACTTTAATTTGCTACATCTGAGTTAGTTTTGGGAAGACTCATTCAAGGGGGCCCACTTGGTGAGAATTTCATCCATTTAGTTCAATAGTTACTTTTTTGTTTAGCAATTAGTTAGAACCTTAGTAGCTTTCTATTCCTGCAGCCATTGGAACTTCGTTATGTGTATGTTCTTGCAGCCAAGGAAGACAAAGTAACTTCCTATCTATTTGTTGAGACTTATGTTCATGTCATTCATTTCAGTTTAGTTTAGTTGTTGATTTATGCTTAGTATTTATGCTAATTCCTTTCAATCATTTCACTTTTAGTACTATTTCCTCTCTAGTTATAGGATAAGGATGACTACAATTGAGTCCTAGTGCACTGACAATGCTCACCCATTTCAAGTTCACATCCTAGGTTGATAATCAAATGAACCTTCATAATGAGCAAGATAACTACTTAGTGCAGATATCTAATATCTAAGTTATAGCTTTAATGGCTTACTTATTAAACCATTAGAGGAGGCCAACAATATGTGCAATAAGGTCAAGGTTAATATATAAGATAATGTTCTGATCTTGATCACTTAACATTCTATAAGAAAGGGTTAATATATAAGATAATGTTCTCATCTTAATATTAGGGACTATAATGAGTATCACAAGCTAATATTAACTATGGGCATTAAAGGGTAGATGGGAATCCAGGTATGCATTCTAGGTTTGAGTTTGCAATAATCCTATATCTTGGAGAAGCTCCTTCTCTAAAATTATTTTTATTAAAATCTCTTTTATATATATGTCCTAGGTCTATATCCAAGATGTATTGGATAGAAGATGTGATAATTGACACCTTTGGGACTCCTTGGAATTTGTATTTCATTGTATTAGGTACCTTATCCAACTTCTCAATAGTATAATCAATAACCTTAGTATGCATTCTACATATGGAAAAAGAAAGTCCAATAAAACTCCATGTTTAAGTATTTTATAATTTTATTAGGTTATTAGATATGTAAGACATTTTTAATGAAATGGGTTCAAACCTAGGAAACATATTAAAGTGTCCCTAAAATTGATTTATTCCTTTTCATTAGGAAAATCTAATATTTTTCATGTAAACTGGGGTTGAGAGTCAGACTTGAACTAGAACTTGGGACCTTAAATTAGAACTAGTGGGCAATCGGGGCTGGGAGGAACTAGAAACTTGAAACTAATTTCCATGTCCTTATTGAGCACCTAGGTCTGATAGGAAAAAGTTTGAATTTATAGAAGAAGCAAGAGACAAAAATTGAGAAGAACTCAAAACTTAGAACTAAGTTTCAAGTCCCTATTGGGTTTCATGGTTTGGAAAGGAACTTAATGAAGTGAGTTTTGGAGATTGAGTGGAAAAATGAACCAAGAACTAAGTTCTTGATTCCTATTGGGTTCTAAGGTCCAATATTAAATGATGAATTAGAATAAATTATTGCGAGAGGTGGGTATTGAATGGGAATTAGAACTTGGTCCCAAAGTTTTATATCTCAAGTTCCACCTAAAATCCATGACCTTATGGGTATGGATACAACTTATTATGCTTTCGACTATGAGAGTGGGATAGATCCTTGGACTTGGAACATAAGTTTTTATTCCTTAGTTCCATCTGGAGTCTACAAATAGGTGGAAAAAAGAAACTAAAGGAATTCAAGAGAAATAATTGGATGAGAACCAAAACTAGGAACCTAAGTTCCAAGTTCCTAGTTCCATTTGGGACCCAAGATTTGGAGGGAATTTGGAAGATGAGATGAAGTAATTAGTGGTAGATTGGAGAGTGGAAGGAAATATATAGAGGGAATTTGGAACTTGGAACCAAGGTTCTAAGTACAATATTCCATCTAGGATTTGTGACCCAAGGGTGGCCAAAGGGAGGTTGCTGAGTCGAATCTAGTCAATACTGTCAGGGAGATACATATCAAAAATATGGGAAAAAACCCAATTAAAACCCCAAGAATGAGGAAAGACACTACAAGAAGCAAAAATCACAAAACAAACACAAAAATACAACACAGAAGAAAAGAATAAAATAAAGAAATAAAAACAACACAAGGGTGAGATGAGAAGCCTACCTCATAGCACATCTTTAGGGAACAGTTGCAAACTATGATGCTCAAGTGAAACTCAAGCACATGAAATCACACACAACAAAGGAACTAAAAAAATATGATTGATAGGAAGCAGATGAACTAAACAACACATGATTGATAGGAAGCAGAGGGACTAAACAACACATGATTGGAAAGATACAAAGGAACTAAAAAACACATGATCAACATGAAGCAAAGGAAATTTTCCTAAATGTAAGGAAGCACAAGATATCAAAGGGTGAAAAGTGAAAAATGAAGGGGAAAAAGTTATAAACCCATGGGGAATGCCTCCATATGCACCATAAAATGTAGGAGGTGTGGTCTAACTTTTGCTTGAGTAGCTTTATTTACCCAAAGTTAATAATTTATTAGTAGATATAATGTTATTAGGTAGTATTAAACTTTAACAAAACTTTAATACATATAAATTGATATTGTGTAGCAATAATTAATCCATTAAATATTATTAATCCATCAGTTGAAAGCGGTGGTTGGGCTTTGCGAGCTCAAAACTACTCCTCGCAAGACGAGCAAGAAACCTACAACAAGGAAAAAATTAAAGGAAGGGAGTAAATTCCAAGTAGAGCTATCACCCATGGACATCGAAGGGAAGAACAATGTTGGTAGAGATTCTAAGGGGGACACCATTGTGGCTACTATTGTGGATATGGGGTTGGAGAACACCAACATCAAGAGATCTCACAGATTGGTGAAAAACAGTAAGAAAGTGTCGATGAATGACATTTCTAGTGACGAGGAGTAGTCTGACAGTAAAGGAAAGAGGAAGGAGGAAGATACGGAGGAGGAGGAATTTGTGGAAGGACCTAATCACTTTTCTGACCTCAACAAGATGCTCAAGGAGGAATTGATGACCTAGTCTTAGACCCTCAGGCTATGGAGGAAGATAATACTAGGACTATGGACAAGGTGGACGATCATAGCATGTTGTTGGAGCAAATGCATGAACTTGAAAGAAAATCAGTTGGGTTGACCCAGTTCACTGTCAAAATGATCTGCCATGTTGTTGGTACCCTTTTTGTTGTGCTCAAGGAAGAAATTGACAAGAAGGCTATGAAGGAGGACCCCAACTAGGTTGGGGAGGATGTTATTAACCTCCTCTCTCTCAAATGGGAGGGTGCTAGTTAGTCTGCTACTGCTATGTCCTATTTTTCTTGGGTCATTGTTTATCTATTGTTGGTCGGTTGTTTCTATGTTTTTTTTTTGGTGGTTTCTTTTTAATGCTTTGGACCTGATCTTTTTTGGCCCTTGAGGCTCATTGTGTAAAGGGTACAATGCCTTGTAAATGTTGCTTAATATATCAAAAACATTAATATTCATCAATAACTTGATGATAAAAAAAATTAGAATATTTATAAGCAGTAATAATTAAATCAATTAAAAATTTAAATCAATGATTGCAAATAAAATTTATTAACACATATCGTTAAATCATGGAGAGGTTGTTATCTAGAACTCAAAGGAATAGTTACAGGTCTAGGCTCTCCATAGCAAGGAAGTACCCCCAAAGGAAACTAGTTGTTACACATAACCTAACCTGCCTCATGGTATAAATAACACAACCCTAGCCAAGACACTCCTGTGGGTACACTATACCCCAAGTTATACACACACTGTGTGCCCCTTCTCCAAATACCGCAATGCTAGCCAATGACCCTAACCTTCACTCCTTTGTGCCCTTTGCATTTCTCTTTTCCTTTTTATCTTCTCTCCTTGAATGCTTCCGTGACTTTTCCAAGTCTCACACAAATGCTTTATATAAGCCTTAATGGGTGGTTTCCAAACCTTCACACCCTTTCACAGAGGTTGCCTTTAATAATTATTTATTTAAAGAATTATTCCTCTCTCTTTTTAAAAGATTTTATATATTTTTTTTTATTAATCTTTCTTTTAGCCAAAGGATCATAATATCCTTTATTTTTCTATCTCCCTTTTCATTCTAAAGGGTTATTTCATAAATTTCTCTTCTCTTGGGGAAAAATTCAAATAACATTTCTCCCCTTTAAATTTGTTGTTGTTCTCAGTAGCATGAAATGCATTTGCATCACAACTCATAGAACACATAATCAATAATTGAAGAAACTAATATTAAATATATTTATTCTTCATAATGTTTCTATATATATATATATACATATATATATAACTTCATCTACATCCTTTTCTTCTTTTAATTCATAGATTTCTCTCTTTTCAATTTTTAAATTAACAAGTACTTTCAAGAGAATCATTTTTCCAATAAAAATTATGAGAAGAGCTATACATACATACATACATATCAAAAATTTATAATCAAAAAAACAAATGCTATTCTATAGGTTTAATCACATATATTTTAATTTTAATTTTATCAATTTTCTCTAAAGTAACCCATTTTCCTTAATATAGATGTTTTAATCACTTACATGCAACTTCAACGTTCAATTTATAAAATTATTATCGTGTTGACATAAAATTTAGCTAGTAAATGACATGCATATCCTATATTATATAGTCACTCATTGTTGAACTATATATAATATATATACTCAAAATATATTCTAAGATGGTAATCATGCATTTTGGACTACATGAGTATCCTCTTTTCCTATACAATAATTGATAAGACACATGTACAAATTTATTGGGTTGATCAAGTCCAATAACAAAGTATAATACAATAAAACATGGTAATCTTTCTAGGCATCTTAATGTGGATATAACAATTATTAACATGCATAGAATACTTCATAGAGAAACATTAGAAATAATAATTCATTTAATTTAAATAGGGTACACCCACCTAGACTAAAAACTATATTAAATAGAATGCACCTGGTATCTATAGCCAACCCATCCCTTATTATTTCTTAATCTTATTAGCACGTCAAGGCCCATGTTCCATGAAATGAGACTCATTCTAATCTATATTAATTGGGAAAAGCTATATTAAGATACTACTTGAAAATTGGATTATAGAAATTTGAAGACTTTCTTGTCATTTAGAAACATTATGTAGGAACATCTTACATTCTTGTGAAAACAATGTGTATACACATGTTTATATAATAATCAAAGAGTGAGTAGATCACCACAAACCTCTTAAAGAAAAGAGTTTGGCTTAACTATCATCCCCATAATTAATTCCAAATAGAACTATTACATAATTTATCTTATGAAGAGGTTTTATAAAGAAAGGGGAAATCATTAAACTAGGATTTTGCAACTATTTCACAACTTCTATGTTGAAATATGAGCCATGATATTAATATTATAAAATCCACAATCTTCAATACTAAGCTAGTTATTGAAAGCATTGTTTAATTCTTAAAATTTCATGTTCAATCTATTTAAATTCATAAACTCCAACACATGATCTAGATTACAACATCAAGCACCCACTAAGTATAGGTAGGAATTCACGATGACCTCACATCTTTGGCACAAGGTCATGATTAGTCTAAAAATTCTAATGGAGTCTATTTATAAGATGAGTTGTGACCCAAAGGTTCACTATGTATATTAAGTAAGATCCATTCTAGGATGAGTTATATAATATTTATCTTCATGTGAACTATCATGGTGTTTACTTGTATGTTTATATAAAATACTTAAAATTAATAATGGTGGATTTAACTAGTATTAGGATTAAGGTGTCTCAACCTTAGAGAGTCCCAAGATATTTTTAATTAATTAAATTAGTCCCTTTTTGCATATTTTATTAATTAAATCCTAAGTGATATGTTTCTAATTTGATATAACAATTTGTGGGACCCGTTTGCACGTTGGCTTCATACATGTTTGGTGGAGAGCAAAAAATTATGCCACTTTTCACCTGGGTACTTGATTGGGAAGAGGTGTTTGTGAAATCGTCTCAAAGGTGCACCATAGAGACATGTGCCATATATCTTGAGTTATCACTTGGGAGGATTTTGGAAAGTTACTAAATGAGACTATGACAACCACTCAAAGTGAAAAGAAGTCAAAGGGGAGTTCAAAATTGGCAGTTGGCTATATTTTCTCTAGTGTGATGCCATGCATGTCAAGGTGACTTAATATTTGCATAAAAATTGGAGTTGTACACCTTGCATGTGGTTGCATGTTGTTGCATGTTAGTGCATGTCATTGCATGATAGTAGGTTGCTTTTTTGGTCAGTTTGGACTTATGCATGTTCTCTATTTCAATTTGAATGCATCTAGAGAGTGTGGAGATGACACATGGAATTCTTGGGCACCCATGTTAGAGGTTTATAAATATTATATTTTTATGTATTTTGTGAGATGCTTTTTATATTTTTTTGAGAAGTCATTATGCTATTGAAATTACTCTAGATTTGTATCACTATGTAAAGACACATGCAAGAGCATAAACTCTATTATTTTATTTTAACCTCTTTGTTACTGATAATACAATTGATCTATGCTTTGGTGTGTGGGTTTTTTCCCAAAAAGGTTTTCCCACATAAATATCTTTGTTATGGTTTTATGTGTTTAAATCTAAAATTTAACTTATGAATGTGCATCTAAACTGTAATGGTTTAGAGGATTTGTAATAAAGTTTTGCAACCCTCTCCTGCTTAGATCTGTGTTTGAAGGTTGTTTCTACACCTATCTTTCCTTTCAATTGGTATCAAAGCTTGGTCATATTTGTTTGTGTTGTTGGGTTGAAGGGTTTTTTATACTGATCTTAGTTTCAGTGGGAGATTTGCAAGAAAATATTTTGTAATATTATTGCAGGATAAATTTGGCAAGCATGTCCAATAGAATCAAGATGGAAAAGTTTAATGGAGGAAATTTTGAGTTGTGGAAACTCAAAATGGAGGATATACTCATAAATATAGATCAATGGGTTGTAATAACTAGAAAAAAACTAGGTACAACAACCTAGGAAGATTAGGATCTAATGGACCCAAAATCCAAGGGTTTGATAAGACTTTGCTTGGTTGACTTTGTTCTCCTAAAATTTCATGAAGAGAATACTATAGTGAGTCTTTCGAAGAAACTTGGAGATATTTATCAAGGGAAATACTTGGTAAATAAGTTGTTCCTACATAAGAATTTGTAATCTCTGAAGATGAAGGAAAGAGTATCCATTTCAATTACCTTAAGTCCTTTAATACGATTGTTGCACAGTTAAGTTTAGTTGGTGTAAAAATCAAGGATGAAGATCATTGCATGTTTCTACTATGTTCTTTGTTGAACCCTTGGGACCACCTAGTGATGGCTATCAAAAATATTACAACCACCTTTAAAATGGATGATGGGGTTGCTTCATTGTTTTCTGAAGAGATGAGAAGGAAATATTTTGAGATGGATAAGGAGGACCTTGTTGTTCATGGTAGATCAAAGGAGAAAGGAAAGAAGGAAAAAAAGTCTAAATATAAGTCTCCTGGTAAAAATCCCAAGGTGAGATGTTAGAACTATGGTAAGATAGGTCATTTTCAAAAAGAATGCGAGGAGAAGAAAAATAAAAATAAGAAATCCTTTGATTTTGATTCAAATAAATCCTCTCAAGATGGTTGTGATACTTTTGTTACAATCTTGGAATTTTATGCATTATAAGATGTGTGGTTGATAGACTCAAGTGCCTCTTTCCACATGACATATCACAGAGGTTGGTTCTCAAAGTATGAGGAGTATGATGGTGGGAAGGTGTATCTAGGTGATGAATCTCATCTAAAAAATTGTTGGTTGTGGAAGAGTCAATATTTGATTCCATGATGGTAGAGTGAAGGGAATTGATGGTGTACTACATATCCCTAGTTTGGCACGAAATGTACTTTCAATAAGTAAGTTGAATGATGTGGGTGCACAAGTTGTTTTCTCAAGTGGTGGATGCAAGATGACTAGAGGTTCTATGGTGTTTTCCAAGGGTGTTCAAATTGGCACCTTGTATAAGCTAGATGCATGCATGGTTCAATGTAATAGTAATTCTATGGATTCCAAGAAGAGATATGTGGATTCTTCATCCTCACCATCACATCGAGCAAAGAAGAAAATTGTGGTTTCTACATCTTATGGTCATGTTTTTTAGGTACCTAAGGGTTCCAATGCTTTATAGATGAAGCTCCTAGCTGAGAAGAAAATGTTATGGTACCAAAGAATTGGCCATATTTGTGAGAAAGGTCTTAGATCCATCAAAAATAAGAGCCTTTTTGAAGGCCTTGATTATTGTAATCTCAAGTTTAATTCTTGCGAACATTATATATATCGAAAGCAACACCATGTTTCTTTTTATTCTAGTTTCCATAAGTCTTCTAGGGTATTGTATTATATTCATGTAGATGTGTTTGGTCCTGTTAATGTTCCTTCATTATCTAGATCTATGTATTTTGTCTCATTCATAGATGATTATAGTAGGACATTTTTATATTCCCTCAGAAGTGATTCTAAATTTTTTAGTCAGTTTAAGGTATTCAAATCCTTATTTCAAAAGCATACTAGTAGAAAAATTAAGTGTTTGAGGATGGATAACAATGGTGAGTTTTGTTCATCAAAATTTGATAGGTTCTGTAAGAACCATGGGATTGAGAGACACAAGACAACTCCATACACCCCACAACAAAATGGAGTTGCAGAGAAGATGACCAGAACACTAATGGAGAGGGATAGGAGTATGTTGAGTGGTGCTAGCCTTGAACAAAAAAATTCATATGAAGCTATAGCTACTAGATGTTAATTAATTAATAGATCTCATACTAATACTTCAATGCTTTTTTAAATGACACCCATGGAGGCATCGTAAGAAGCCCCTGATGATACATCTCAAAGTCTTTGGTTGTGAGGTATATTCTCATGTACCTAATGAGAAAATATCTAAATTGGAGAAAAAGGTGGTTAAGTGTATCTTCATTGGCTATGGTGTTAGTGTGAAGGGTTACAAGATTTGGGATCTAGTTTCAAAGAAGGTTCTCTATAGTATAAGTGTAATCTTCTAAGAGTTGAAACCTTCCACTACTGATCTACAGCTAGAGATAGAAGAGAAACAAAAAAGGAGGTAGTTTAGATCTCACCTACTCTAAAGAAAGATGAAATATGCACTGCTACTGTACCTAATAAAGAGGAGAGATTTGAAATATCTAAAGAAGAGAAATAACCTTAACCTCAACAATTGAGGAGGTCTATGCATGTTAGGTGAAAATTGAAAATATTTGGATATTCTATGTTGGATTCTAGTTGTATATTTGCTTTGATTGCTAACATTGATTAGCCTAGGACTATTAGAGAGGCTATGGTTATACATAATGTAGATTCTTGGATGGAAGACATGAATGAAGAGATGGCTGCATTAAAAAAATGCTACATGGGATTTGGTACATTTTCTTGAGGGCAGAAACTCGTTGGATGCAACTGGGTGTTCAAGAAGAAAGTTGTCTAGATAGAAAGGTTGAGAATTATAAAGCATAGGTGGTTGCAAATTGGCATTCTTAGGTGGAGGGAATTGATTATGGTGATATATTCTCTCCTGTAGCGAAGTCAACATCTATTAGGTTCCTACTATCGCTTCCAGCTACTTATGATCTAGAAGTGGAATAGATGGATGTGAATACAACATTCCTTCATGGTGATTTGGAAAAATAAATTTATATGTCACAACTAGAGCATTTCATTTATAAAGGTAAAGAGAACCTAGTATGAAAGTTAAAGAAATTTAATATGGTTTGAAGTAATCTCCTAGAATGTGGTACCAATATTTTGACACCTATGTGTTGTCTTTTGGATTTATGAGATCCAAATCTAATCATTGTGTATATTACAAGATTGAAAATGGTCACATTCTCATCATAATCATGTATGTGGATGATATGTTGTTTATTGGTGGTGCAGGAGCACCTTGGCTTAACTCCAATTTGTTGTGAACAATTTTTGGCTTGTACTGACCTTAGCCAAGTCAGGATGTTTGTTGTGTTTGCTTTAGACCTTAGAATGTCTTGTTTATGTGGAAATTTGGTCACTAGGACTTAGGACATCCTAGTTTGATCAAGGTTGTTAAATATTGCTTAGTTTAGCTTAAGACAGCATATGTTAGGATATGAAGCATTAAGTGTGTGTAAACTCATCCTCATTGGTAGAAGATGCTAATGGATAGTTAGGGAGGTGTTTGATTCGGAATCAAGGAGTTGGAGATCCTAAAATGAAGGGTGGTGGCGAAGTTGCAAGGATATTGCAAAATTGCATGCAACCTAACTGTTGGATTCCCTTAAAATCAGGGATGTGGAGTCGATCAACTCCCCTTTAATCATGGTAAAGGCATCAAAATGGATGTAATGGCTCGTAGCAAGCAGTTAGAGAGATGATTGTAATCAAATTTTGGTGTGATGAATAGAAGACAGTGAGCAGATTTCTGAAATTTCTGTGTTTGTTTGTAAACCCTGTGAGTTTTTGGAGACAGTGATATCAAAGACTTTGTAAATACTGTTTTATCATTGTATTGGAGTTCTTAGCATAGTTTTGAGTCATTTTCCTTCTGTGTTCAGGTTGCTTAGGATAGAATTTTAGTTTTGAGTTCATAGATTAGAGTTTAGGAAGCTCTTTAATTGCAGTTTTGAACAGTCATTTTTGGAATGACTCCCCCATAGCCACTGACCACGGGGTCCTCCTGAGACTGGTGGAATATGGGAGTGGAGTCAGTCATTTGTAAATGTTTGACATTAGGAAACATAGAGCATGGAGCAAAGATTTTTATACCCAAACCCTAGGCAAGCTAGGACTGCCCGGTTAGGGAATTGGGAGTGAAAATTAAAGAACCAAGGCAGGGGAAGGGACCACTGTACGGTATTTGTACGGTTACATGGGGGCAAGATAGGATCTTCACATTCCAAAAGGTTTGAGACTTCCATCAATACATTGGAGGCAGTTGTGACTCAAGAACCAGTGAAACCCTAGATGCAAGGTCAATTAGCCCTCCAATCCAAGATTATAGGAATCAGCTGTACAGAAAAGGTAGAGGTTTGAAACCAAGTGCAAAATTTAAAGCTCCAAAAAGGGTGTCAGGAAGTGACATTTGTTAGCCAGATCCTTTGGAGAGTTTGGGCAGAAAAAGCCAAAAACCGACTGGTAAGGGCTAGTAGAAACTAGGCCTCTTCCAAGCAAGATTTGGAGATCGGGTAAAGTGAAGGTTAATGAACCTCAAAGATGCATTCAAATGGTGGTGAAATGCCTGAAAACAGAGCATCTACCTCCCCTCCAAAGAGTTCAAGTCAGATGATGATGTTGCCATCTAGACTCTTCTAGGTGTAGTGAGAAAGATTGAAATTTCAAGTGGTGTTTGTGAAGAAGACAACAATTTTGAGTGGTGTTGAATCCTCTAAGGTTAAGCACAAGGTTTGGAACTCTTGAAATAGAGTTAGGGTAGGCTTATTTAATGATCTAATTCAATACAAATCCTAGAAAGTGTTAGGTTCATGGTGAAGGCAGAGTAATGTCTTCTTGTTGTTAGGTGCAAGCAAACCTTGGAGGCCACATACACCAATTGGGATGGTAAGAGTTTGATTTCATATTTGAAGTCTTAGTTGTCAACACAGTTCAAGATGAATGATATAGGTGCATTGATGTATATTCTTGGTATGGATATCATAAGAGATGGAGCTAAAAAAAATCTTTGGTTAAGCCAGAGCAAATCTGTGAACTCTGTGTTGGAGAAATTCAACATGCCAACTTGTAGACAGTTATTTGTTCCTATAATGCAGGGGATGAATATTTTTGTGGAGGATTTTCCAAAATCTCCTATTGAGATGGAGTACATGATTATAGTACCATATACAAGTTTTTTCGGTAGCTTGATATAATCTTGGATGGGTGCACTGGGATGCAGTGAAGAGAAAATTTGTATCTTCACTGCATCCCAGTGCACCCATCCGGGATTAGCCCTAAACTACCTAAGGACTCCCACTACTTGTGAAATGTTTGGAGTTGTACAAATAATAACATACATCAAGCTACCAACAACACTCATATATGGTACTCTAGTCATGTCCTCCATATCAATAGGAGATTTTAGAAAATCCTCCACAAAAAGCTTCATCCCTTGTATTATAGGAACAACTAACTGTTTGCAAGTTGTCATGTTGATTTTCTTCAACATAGAGTTCACATACTTTCTCTAACTTAACCAAAGCTTTATTTCAGCTCTATCTCTTTTGATATCCATCCCCAAAATATACCTCATTGCACCTAGATCCTCCATCTCAAATTGTGTTGACAACTGAGACTTCAAATCTGAAATCAAACTCTTACCATTCCCTATAAACAACATATCATCCACATACATGATTATGATGAGATTGTGACCATTATCAATCTTTTAATAGACACAATGATTATATTTGGATCTTCTAAATCCCAAATACAACACATAGGTGTCAAAATTTTGGTACCACATTCTAGGAGATTGCTTCAAACCATATAGAAATTTCTTTAACTTGCATACCAGGTTCTCTTTAACTTTCTCAATGAAATGATCTAGTTTCCACATATAAAATTTTTCCTCCAAATCACCATGAAGGAATGATGTCTTCACATCCATCTATTCCACTTCTAAATCATAAGCAGCTACAAGTGATAGTAGGGACCTCATAGATGCCATTTTCACTACAAGAGAGAATATATCACCATAATAAATTCCCTCCACCTAAGAATACCCCTTTACAACCAACTGTGCTTTATGCTTCTCAACCCTGCCATCTAGACAATTTTCTTCTTGAACACCCATTTGCATCCAATGGATTTTTTTCCTTCAGGAAAAGGTACTATATCCCACATAGCATTCTTTTTCAATGTAGCCATCTCTTCATTCATATCTTCCATCCAATAATATACATAATGAATACCCATAGCCTTTCTAATAGTCTTAGGCTCATCAATGTTAGCAATCAAAGCAAATATACAATTGGAATCCAACATAGAATATCTAAATATTTTTGGTTTCCACCTAACACACATAGATCTCCTCAATTATTGAGGTTGAGGTTCTTTCTCTTCTTCAGAGATTTCAAAGCTGATTGAGCTCTCCTTATCATTAGGTACAATAGGAGTGCATATTTCATCTTCCTACAGAGTATTTGAGATCTAAACTACCTCCTTTTTTGTTTCTCTTGTATCTTTGGTTGTAGATCAACAATGGAAGGTTTCAACTCTTGGAAGATCACACTTCTACTATAGAGAACCTTCTCTACAACTAGATCCCAAAGCTTGTAAACCTTCACACTGACACCATAGCCAATGAAGATACACTTAACCACCGTGTTCTCCAATTTTGATCTTTCTCACTAGGAGCATGAGCATATGCCTCACAACCAAAGACTTTGAGATGTATCATCGAGGGATTCTTACTAGACCACACCTCCATAGGTGTCTTTTCAACAAGTTTCAAAGAAAGAGATCTATTAATCAAATAACATGCAGTGGCTACAACTTCAACCTAGAACTTTTGTTCAAGGCTAGCACCACTCAGCATACTCCTATCCCTCTACATCTGTGTTTTGTTCATCCTCTCCACAACTCCATTTTGTTGTAGGTGTAAGGTTTTTTCTTATGTCTTTCAATAACATGGTCCTTATAGAACTTGTTGAATTCTGAAAAACAAAAATCACCACCATTATCTGTCCTCAACACTTAATTTTTCCACCAATCTTATTTTCAACCAGAGATTTTAATTCCTTAAACCAACTAAAAAATTTAGATTTACTTCTAAGGGAATATCTAAATGTCATTCTACTATAGTCATTTATGAATGAGATAAAATACACATATCTAGATAACGAAGGAATATTAAGAAGACCAAACACATCTGAATGAATATAATCCAATACCTTAAAAGACTTATAAGAACTAGAATAAAAGAAACATGGTTTTATTTTCCATATATACAATGTTTGTAAAAATAAAACTTGAGATTACATTCATCAAGGCCTTAAACAAGCCTCTTATTTTTCAAGGCTCTAAGACCCTTCTCGCTAAATGTTCAATTCTATGGTGTCATAACATCATCTTCTCAGTTGGGAGTTTCATCTCCAAAGCATTGTCACCTTAAATGCCCAAAAAGCACAACCATCAAATGTAGAAATTATAGTTTTCTTCTTTGCTTGATTTGATGGTGAGGATGAAGAATCTAGAGCCCTCTTCTTGGACTCCACATAAGTACTATTGCATAGAACCATGCATCCATCTAGCTTATACAAGGTGCCAATATGACACCCTTAACAAGCACCATAGAACCTCTAGTCATCTTGCATCCACCACTCGAGAAAACAACCTACACACCCATATCATTTAGCTTACTTAAAGTAGGTACCATGCCAAACCAGGGATATACAAGACACCATCAATTCCCTTCACTCTACTATGAAGGAATCAAATCTTGACTCTTCCAGAGTCAACAATCTTTAGGTGAGATTCATCACCTAGATACACCTTCCCACCATCATAGTCCTCACACTTTGAGAACCAACCTCTATGAGAGGTCATGTGGAAATAGGCACCCAATTCTATCTACCACACATCTTTTGATGCATTCATTGCAGAGGTAGCAATAAAATAATCTACATCATCCTAAGAGGATTTATTAGATGAAAAATTAGAGAAATAATTATTTTTCTTGTTTTCTCCTCACGATCTTTACAAAAGTGATAAAATTTTCTGCAATTCCAATATTTCACCTTGGAATTTTTACCAGGAGACTTAGATCTCCTTAGAGACTTGGAATTAGACTTATTGTCTTTCTCCTTTAGTCTTCCTCAAATAGAAAGGGCCTCCTTGGTCACCTCAAAAGACTTCCTCCGCATTTCTTTAGACAATAGGGAAGCAACCACATCAACCATCTTGAAAGTGGTTGTTGTGCTTTTGATAGCCATCAACAGGTGATCCCATGAGTCTGGAAAAGAACATAATAGGAGCATGCAATGGTCTTTGTCCTCTATTTTCACACCAATAGAACCCAATTGAGCAATGACCATGTTAAAATAATTCAGGTGGTCTGTAATGGATCGTCCTTCCTCCATATTTAGAGAATACAAATTATTTCATAGGAACAACTTATTTACCAAGGATTTCCCTTGATAAGTGTCTCCAATTTTCTTCCAAAGACTCATTGCAGTCTTCTTTTCATGGACATTCAAAAGAAGGGAATCGGCCAAACAGAGTCTTAGAAGACCCTTGGCTTTCTGATCTATTAGATCCTAATCATCTTGGGATTTTGGCATTAGTTTTTTTTTGGGATATTACAACCCATAGATCTCTACCTATGAGCATATCCTCCATTTTGAGTTTCCACAACTCAAAATTTTTTCCATTAAACTTCTACATCTCTATTATTTGGAATGTGCTTGCCATCTATATCCTACAATAAGATTACAAAATCTTTTCTTGCAAAGCTCCCATTGAAACTAAGACTAGTATAAAAAACCCTTCAGTCCAACAACAAAAACAAAGTTGGTCAGGCTCTAATTTTAATTAAAAGGAAAACTAGGTGTGAAAATAGCTTCCAAGCACAAATCTAAGAAGGAGAGGGTTACAAAAATATTATTTCAAATCTTTAACTATTACAAATTAGATGCACATTTATTTGTTTAATTTCAAATTTAAACACATAAACCACAACACAAAGATTTACGTAGGAAAACCATTTTGAGAAAAAATCCACACACCAAATCATAGATAAATTATATTATAGTAAAAATCAATTGCAATAAAATTTCTATATTTTATGCTCTTCTAGGTGTTACTACACTATGATACAAAGTATAGAGTGAATCTTGCACATAAAATTTCCTTAGAAAATTACAATAATCATCTCTCAATGTGTTGGACTCAAGGAACACTGAGAGGGGGGGGTGAATCAATGTTCAGGAATATTTAAATTTCAATTCAGATCTTAAACCATTGACAACATTTTGATAGAAGTAAATATGTAAGCACATGAAGGAGACAACCAAAATACCATAACACCAATATTTTTACATGGAAACCCTATTAGGGGAAAAACCACGGTGGAGGTTAATCCACAATTCATACTTTGTTAAAAGTATGAAGAAAAAGGGGAATGCACATGCATTTGGGCACACTGCCTAGAGCTCACTACTCAAAATTAGGAAGGATCACTACCTTACAATATATTTAGATTACAAAAAAATGTTGAACTAAGAGAGTAGCATCTACAAATTCCTGGTTTCAGTTTCAGTGAAGCTCATATATCAGATTCTAGACCTTCAATCTATTTCTGCTCTTCGCTCTATTCTTCTTTAATTCGCCTCACAAAAATCCTCTTTTGCACAAGTGAAACTATGATCAACAATCCTTCCACACACTTCGAACACACACACACACTTCAAAATGAATTTTTTGAATTCTTATATATATCTGCTAGCAAGAATTCAATCGCTATATGTCGGCTTCAATAGAAAAGAAAAATATCTTTCAAATGTCGCCTCAATCCTCATTAAATATTTGATGCATACCCACATAAGTCAAAAAATCCATAGCTAGGACCCCAAAAAAAATATCCAACACAAGAAATAATTAAACATTTACTCCTTATACATCTGCAACATGCTACATTCACTAGGTCGGCCACCATGAGCAAATAAATAGAAAAATCATCCTCTCGAATCTCCTAACTCATACACCAATTAATGCAACATCACAAAACTTAACAATAAGCTAATATGGATACTTAACAACCTTCTTGTGGATCCATAACTTAGAATGATAATCCGATGAAGCATACAGATCGACATACTAACCAGATACCATGTTCTTCATTCTTACTTCCAATAAAACTTTGTTCTTTACTCTACCTACTAGTATGAACAAATCTTGATCTGCGGACCAGAATAATGACTTAGGTTTCCATTAATGACATCACTAGAATCCATATTCCAACAATCTCCCCCTTTGGCATTGATGGCAACACTTAGTGAAAAATGACTAATTGTCGAAACTAGTATGATTATGCTACCAAAGTTCAAAATTTCAAAATTTCAAAACACAACTCCGACTCCCCCTTAGAATGATAAAGAATTTTTCACTGCTCTCTCTCCCCCTTTGACATCAATAAAAAACATATTTTAGATCTCCCCCTTTGCTAATTCAAAATTGGATCAAAATTTTGAAGAAATACAACTATTACTCGAGTCAGAAAATTATCTTGTACTTATCTTTTATTTATGAAAGAAATTTTCTCTAGGATTCTACTAAAATCTCAATGATTATTATCATGCTATTGTTCTTAGGTGTCTGGTTGATAATCTAGATGAGAGATTCTGGAATTGTGATTTCCTCTTCTAATTTTTCCCCTTTCCTCAGAACCTCAATCAATTTCTCCAATCTACATTTGGTTAAATCCTTCACTTTCCAAAATGTGTCCACAAGGTTGTTTCTGATGAAAAGAAATTTTGTATGCTTAGACTGCAATTCTTGAATCCTTTTCTTGACTGTGCCATCTTGATCGTGAAACATGTTCTAATCTTGACCAATCTTGTTCAGCTCAGATTCAATTTTCTCCCATTTCTCTTTGTATTTCCCAACTGCATGAGGCCAATGAACACAATTTTTGTAGATTTTATTGGTTGTATTTATGCATTTCCTCAACACATTCATTTTCCTTTTTATTTTGGCAAGAGATAGCCTAAACGGCTCCTTCAGATGTAGAATTATTTCTTCCTCTTTCCTATCGTCGGACTTAGAGACCATGGCTTCCTTAATGCATTTGATCATTTCTTCAGGAAACACATTTTGCAAACTTTCCAAACCAATGTTATTGTGCTCTCAATCAAATCCTGCTCATATGAGGGTCTATAAGACCATATGTCAGCAATTTTATACATCCCATCTTTCTCCTGAACAAGCTGCAGTATCTTTACTTTGGATAAAACACCTTCTTCTTTGCTTCCTCCTGCCATTACTACATTTGATTCAACTGATTATGGTTCATCCCTTAGAGTGTACTCATCAAATTTTTCATCTGGTATGTCCACAATCACTAGATCTTTACCTTTTCCTTCAATTTTTGGAGTTTTGTGTCCCAGAGGAGTGTAATCATCAATATCTTGAGCTCTTTTCTTCTTTCTCTACATCTCACTAGAAGAGGATCCAACTACAAGTGCTCTTACCAGAATAGAAATGTTAATTTCTCCAAAGTTCTCTAGCAATTCTTTAAATAAATTTGCATACTCTTGCTCACAATTTTCCAAAGTATTAGAATGTTCAAAAATTTGTTTACCAATCGGTTCATCCTCCTTCCATACCACATTATTGATTTGAGGTAGGCAATTCAGAAAATACATCATAATACATATGACCAAAGTACCAAACCTGAAGGGGTAATTTGCTTCCTTTGTTAGTTGCACATTTTCCATCAGTTGATCTTTTAGCAAATTACACAGGTCAAAGTCTTGATCCTCCATTATCATTTTATGAGAAATGTAAACTGCACCTGCCAAAGTTGCACCTTCCTTGTTTCTGAAAAATATTTTGTATGAAATTCCATGCACAATGTACCTTGTAATCGGATCTTTGATCATCAAAATTATCACAGCTCTTTGATCTCCTGTTACTCCGGTTAGGGTTTCAACTTTTCTATTCTGAATTGACTTCTTTTTCAGTATATCCCCAACATTGCATAATCTAGTTAGATTCTTAATCACCTCCTTCAAGATGAGATAGGGTTTATCCAGAGCAAGAATGTCATCATTCAATTTGTTAAGGATAAACCTAACGACTTTCGCGTTGTCAAAATAAGGAAACTCACTCCAAATGTCCAAACTTTTATGTTTCACACCTCCAAGCCACTTCAATTCATTGGCTGGAAACAAATTTCTTACATCCCTAATCTTTTCACTATTGTATTCATCTAAATTCACCATTCCTTTGACTTGCTTCATTTTCTTTTCCGTACTAAACGAGTACCAAATTAAGTGAGATTTCTACAAGCAACTGAAATACCTGATGAATTCACCGCTGAATTGGCTTTACTCCTTCAAAATTCTATTGTAGAGGCTCTCCTTTTATTCTTCTTCAATTCAAGGTGACAAATGAGGGTTCCAAATACCCTTTTACCGCATTAAATGATTTACCCTAGTGTTCTGGTTGCTCTGTTTTCTTAGATAGAAAAAGAAGAATTCATCTCTAGACCTTCTACTTCTCAAGTTTATGCACAAGTGATCACTCGATACATTTGTAGACTATTAGCACAACTACTAACAAATTACTGCATTATAGTGCCAACTACCAACAGGGGGACAAAGGATTTTCTTGAAAAACTCCCCCCTAGGCCAATGGCCTGAGATCAATTTCTGGAGGAATTATTGGAATCTACTTCTGGTGTGGGCTTATTTCCTTCATCAGATTCACTCTTCCTTGTTGGATGTTGTGGTTGTGTTGTTGATATGTGGTTGTCATTGATGTCAACACTATTAGCATTGTTACAGTGAAGGTTCTATATGTCAAAGATATTGAGAAAATTGTTAAAAGGAAGTGTTGTAGGTTGCCAGTGGAACAGTGAAGGTCATGAAGGTGTTTTTTTTTGTATGTTGAAGATCAATCGTTGTGGTCTAAAGGGTTTATTGCTAAGAGTATCTAGTTCATTTATCAGAAGTTTCAGAGTTCCGCGGAAAGATTTGATCATGCTATGAACAATTGTGTTCTGACAATATTTATGTGGTTTATGATTGAATTTTATGTGATTCTAGAAATTTTTGTTGTTGTGGATGCTTCTCAGTTAGTTCTTGTTCCATGTGGATGCTTCTAGATCATTCTTTATCTTTGTTGTACATTCGTGTTGATCGGTGCACTCATGGTTGAATATTTTTCTCACAAGTGTTTGGGTTTTCATGTTCTTGGCCAACATGATGGTTATAACGTGTTGTGGATCCTTGAAGATTAAAATTTGAATGTTTGGCATGCTTGAGGATATTGTTTTGGGTCGCATCATAATATTAGTCGAAGGTGTATGATTCACATTAAAAAAAAATTCTAAATTTGGACCGACATTGTAAACTTGTTTTATACTTTTGGTCGACGAAGTTGTTGATGTAATTTCATGTTTCAGATATATAAGAGTGTTTTTTTGAGTGAATTTAGTGTGTGTGTGGTGTGAAGGAAAGCCAAAAAAAGAGAAAGTGTGCGAACATTGATTTATTCATTCGATTGCAAAGCAGAGTGTGAAGAAGTTTGAGTGAAGTGTGGAGAAGGTTTTTTGCGCTTAACTGGAACTGTAATCAGGCTGTGTAGAAGTTATTATCTTAGTTCATACCCTATGGATCTAATCCGTATTTCTCTTCCTTGGGAAGTGAGCCCTCTTGTATTTGAGTAGTGAGCTCTAGGCAGTGTGCCTGAATGCATGTTCATTCCCATTATTTTTCATTATACTTTTAACAGGGTATAATATTGTGGACTAACATCTACTGTGGTTTTTCCCCTAACAAGGTTTCCACATAAAAATCTTGGTGTTCTTTGTGCTTATGATGTGTTGATTTTTCATGGTTTATTGTTCATTCATCAGATCTAAGATTAAGTTAAGAAAAGTTTGAAAAGTTTAAATATTTTGTGACAACTAATTCACCCCCCCTCTCAGTTGTTTGTCCTTGTTTTTCCAACAATTGGTATCAGAGCAGGTTCCTCTGAAGAAGTTTAAAAGGTTGAGGTGATTTGAGATGGCATCATACAAAAAGGATAGTCCTAGATTTGATGGAACCAACTACTCACTATGGAAAGCTAGGATGGAGTGACATTTGAGGTGTATTGATGAACCCTACTGGAAGATTACAAAGAATCCATATGTTATTCCTCGGAATGGTCCTTCCACTACTTATGATATTAAAGAGGTTGAGAATAATGTTAGGGCTATTGAAGCTTTGTTGAGTGCATTGATAGATTCAAAAATGACAAATGTGTTAGGTCTGAAGACAGCTCATGAGATTTGGACGAAGTTGGAAACTTTGTATGAAGGAGATGTACATGTGAAGATGGCTAAGCTACAGAGTTTGAAAGGAAAGTATGAAAACTTGAAGATGGGTGAAGATGAAAATATTTCTTCTTTTATGCAGAGATTAAATGAACTAGAGATGGGTATTAGATGTGTCGATGGTACCCTAGAAGAGGAAGAAATTGTGGATAAAGTGATCAGATCATTGCCTCCCTCCTACAAAGCAAAGGTGCATGCTATTGAAGAATTCAGATCAGTAACAAGTATGTCAAGAGGTACACTAATTGGTAAACTTGTTGCTTTTGAGTTGAGTGAATTTGGTCAATCTGTTCCCAAGACTTAAATTGCATTTAAGGCTATTGTATCCGAAAGAAATAAGCAAAGATATGATACAGGAGAGTGCTCCAGAAATTCATTCAAGTATGAGGAAGAAATGAAATAGCTTGAAGATGAAGAAAGAGAGGTGGAAGAGTTAGAAGCACTGATTGTGAAGAAAGAAGGTAGAGGACAAGGTAAGTATAAAGGAATGTTGCCTATTAAATGTTTCTCTTGCAATAAAATAGGTCATTTTGCATCAAGGTGTCCTGAAAGAGTTCCTAGGACTAAGCCTAACAAATCTATATTTCAAAAGAAATGTTACTATGTTGAAGGAGTGACTGATGAAGAGTTTGATAAAGAAAATGGAAATGAAGATGAATGGGTGTTCCTTGCTATTAAGGAAAATGGTATGGTGGCTACTAAATTTGCTAAAGTTGAGAAAGCTCTTGTAGCCTGAATTGAAGAAAAGGATGAGTGGTTTATTGACAGTGGATACTCACATCATATGACTGGTGACAAAAGCAATTTTTTAATTCTAGAGAAGTATGATGGTGGGGTTGTAAGATTCGAAGATAATAATGTTGGTGTGATTCGTGGCAGAGGATCTATTTGTCTTGGTGGTAAGCATAACACTAATGATTTCCTTTATGTTGAAGGTTTGAAGCACAACCTGCTAAGTGTTGGACAGATCATGGACAAGGGTTATGATTTTTAGTTCAAAGGTGGAAGATGCAGGATACTTGGAAGTTCTGGTAATGTAATTGCTTCAGGTAAAAAGACAAAAGGTAATATTTTTCACTTGAATGCTACTAGTGGAAGTTTTTTAATTTCTCAAGTAGATGAAAGCTAGTTATGGCATAGAAGGTTGTGTCATGTTAATTTTGATAACATTGTCAAAGTAAGTTCCACCCAAGTAGTAAGAGATCTACCTAAGCTAGTGAAGCTTGCTAACATAGTTTGCAAGGAATGTTAGATGGGAAAACAAGATAGAGTCTCTTTTTGGAGAAATCAACATCATTCAAATGCATTACTGGAGCTAGTGCATATTGATGTATGTGGCCCATCCAGAGTCATAAGTCTTCATGGAGAAATGTATTTTATGTTGCTTATTGATGACTACTCTAGGATGATATGGGTTGCTTTCTTAAGAGAAAAATGTGAAGCATTGGAGAAGTTCAAAATTTTCAAAGCTATGGCAGAAAATGAGAAAGGTCTGAAAATAAAATGCTTAAGGTCAGATAGAGGTGGTGAGTTCACCTCCAGGGAGTTCAATTCTTTTTGTGAAGAGCATGGAATCAGAAGACAGTTATCTACTCCTCGAACCCCTCAACAGAATGGAGTTGCAGAGAGGAAGAACAAAACAATTCTGGATGTTGCTAGAACAATGATGATAGAAGGAAATGTGCCTCACATCTATTGGAGTGAAGTTGTAAGCACTGTTGTGTACACTTTAAACCAAGTAAATGTCAATGGTAATACTAGTAAGATTCCTTTTGAACTATGGTTTAGTTATAAGCCTACTGTTAAGTATTTCAAGATCTTTGGAAGAAAATGCTACATCAAGAGAGATGAGTACATAGGAAAGTTTGACGCAAGAAGCGATGAAGTAATCTTTCTAGGTTACTCTACTAAAAGCAAGGCCTACCAGTGCTATAATAGAAGATTGAGAAAAATGGTTGAAAGTGCAAATGTCAGAGTTGATGAGGACTCTGCTAGATCATCTAGATATTGTGGATATGATTCAGATGACTAGGAAGATAGTACAAACAAAGGGAAAGATGCTTAGACACAAAATCAACTTCAAATTGTTCCATATGTTCCGGTAAAACAATTTCAATTTATTCTGGTAAATCAAGAAAATCATGAAGGAGATACAAATGCAAGTGTAGAAGAAGGAACAGAAGAACTAGAATTTTGAGAGAATCCTAAAATTCTGAGGTATGTAAAGTTAAATCATTCTGAAAATTAAATTATTGGAGACAAGAATAAAGGTGTGCAAACTAGAAGAAAGATTACAAAAGAGTATTGGCTGATTTCCAAGATTGAGCCTTAAGATGTCAATGAAGCTTGCAATGATGAACACTAGATGGAAGCTATGAAGGAAGAGCTGATTCAGATTGAAAAGAATGATACATGGATACTTGTTCCCAGACCTAAAGATAAAAATGTGATTGTTACTAAATGGGTCTTTCAGAATAAGCTAAATGAAAAAGGTGAAGTGTTTCAGAATAAAACAAGACTGGTATGTAAAGGGTATTCTCAAATGGAAGGTATTGATTTTGAAGAAACCTTTACCCCTATTGCCAGAATTGAAGCTGTTAGACTATTTCTTGCTTATGTTGTATATAAGAACTATAAAGTCTATCAAATGGATGTAAAGTCAACTTTTCTAAATTGTGAGCTAGAAGAAGAAGTATATGTTGAATAGTCGGATGGATTCTAACTGACTGACAAGGAAGACATGGTTTTTCAATTGAATAAATCTTTGTATGGACTCAAGCAAGCCCCCAGAGCCTGATATGCTAGACTAGATAAATATTTACTAAAGCTTGGATTCAATAAAGGTACTACTAACAACAACTTGTATTTCAAGGTGGATCACGATAAAGAATTGATTATTGTAGTCTTTGTTGATGACATTATTTTTGGAGGAGATGATAATCTATGTATGAAGTGTGTTGATGAAATGAAGAGTGAATTTGAGATGAGTATGATTGGAGAGATGAAGTTCTTTCTAGGATTGCAAGTTACTCAGTTAGACAAGGGAATTTTCATATCTCAGTCTAAATATGTGAGAGAGTTGCTAAAGAAGATTGGCATGGATGACTCAAAGCCTGTTGGTACTCCAATGGCAACTGGATGCAAGTTAACACAGAATGATGATTCTCCTAAGGAAAATCAAACACAATATAGGTCAATGATTGGTGGATTGATCTATTTAACTTAGACCATACCAGACATTATGAATGTTGTATTTATGGTTGCTAGATTTTAGACTGATCCAAAAGAATCTCATGTGGCTGCTATAAAGAGAATCTTCAGATATCTGAAAGGGAAAGTTGATTTTGGGCTTTGGTATCCTAAGGATGATGATCTTACTTTGAATGCATATACTGATACGGATTGGGCAGGAGATGTAGATGACAGGAAGAGTACTAGTGGTGGTGCCTTCTTCCTAGGGAAGAAGTTGGTGTCATGGTTGAGTAAAAATTAGAATTTCATTTCTCTATCTACTGCTCAGGCAGAGTATATTGTTTTTTCAAATAACTGCACTCAAGTGATATGGATGAAATAGATGTTGAAAGATATCAGAGTAGTATATGATGAACTTATTTCCATATACTGTGACAACTCAAGTGCAATAAACATATCAAATAATCTGGTGCTACACCCTAAAACTAAGCATAAATCAATCAAGTTTCACTTCTTGAGGGAGAAAGTGAATGAGAAAGAAGTCAGACTAGAATATGTGCCTACCAAGGAATAGATTGCAGAAATTTTTACCAAGCCATTGCCAAAGGATACTTTTTAGTATCTCAGAGGGATGCTAGGGGTAATTACGCCTCCTAATATGAACTAAAGATGCATTTACTTGCATCAATTTGTGTGCTTCATAGATATTTCCTGATCCAGATTGATGTTTTTTTGGTTGCTACTCAGGGGGAGTAGTCAGATGTGCAGATATGTGGTTCAGAGCTTGTATGTAGGAAGTTAATGCTTATCTTTTCCATTGATGTCAAAGGGGGAGAAGAAAAATGTGAAAAATATTTTTAGGTGGAGAAAAGCAATTGAGGAAAAGAGTCAGAACCTAAGGGGGAGTAAGTGTAGTTGTGTTGATGGTATTTTTTACATCATGTGTTGCCATCAATGCCAAAGGGGGATATTTTTGGATGTTGTGGTTGTGTTTTTGATATGTGGTTGTCATTGATGTCAACACTATTAGCATTGTTGCAGTGAAGGCTGTATATGTTGAGGATATTGAGAAAATTGTTAAAAGGAAGAGTTGCAAGTTGCCAGTGGAATAGTGAAGGTCATGAAGGTGTTTTTTTTTCTTTATGTTGAAGATTAGTTGTTGTGGTCTAAAGTTTTTATTGTTGAGAGTATCTAGTTCATCTACCAGAAGTTTTAGAGGTCCGCGTGAAGATTTGATCGTGCTATGAACAGTTTTGTTCTGACAATATTTCTGTGGTTTCTGATTGAAGTTTATGTGATTCTAAAAATTTATGTTGTTGCAGATGCTTCTCTATTAGATCTTGTTGCTTGTGAATTCTTCTAGATCATTCTCTATCTTTTTTCTACATCTATGTTGATCGGTGCGCTCGTGGTTGAAGATTTTTCTAGAGAGTGTTTGGGTTTTCATGTTCTTGGATGACATGATGGTTGTAACGTGTTACGGATCCTTGAAGATTAAAATTTGAATGTTTGGTGTGCTCGAGGATATTGTTTTGGGTCTCATCACAATATTAGTCGATGGTGTATGATTTGCATTAAAAATTTATTTGTAAATTTGGGCCAACATTGTAAACTTGTTTTATACTTTTGGTCGATGAAGTTGTTGATGTAATTTCATGTTGTAGATATATAAGAGTTTATGTTTGATCGAAGTTAGTGTGTGTGTGGTGTGAAGGAAAGCTAGAAAAAGAGAAAGTGTGCGAACATTGATTTATTCATTCGATTGCAACGTAGAGTGTGAAGAAGTTTGAGTGAAGTGTGAAGAAGGTTTCATGTGCTTAACTGGAACTGTAATCAGGCTTGTGTAGAAGTTATTTTCTTAGTTCATACCCTATGGATCTAATCTATATTTCTCTTCCTTGGGAAATTATCCCTCTTGTATTTGAGCAGTGAGCTCTAGGCAGTGTGCCTAAATGCATGTGCATTCCCATTATTTTTCATTATAATTTTAACAGGGTATAATATTGTGGACTAAAATCCATAGTTTTTCCCCTAACGGTGTTTCCACGTAAAAATCTTGGTCTTCTATGTGCTTCTAATGTGTTGATTGTTCATGGTTTATTGTTCATTCATCAGATCTGAGATTAAGTTAAGAAAAGTTTGAAAAGTTTAAATATTTTGTGACAATTGATTAACCCCCCCTCTTAGTTGTCTATCCTTGTTTTCCAACATTCCTTACCCATGTTTTCTTCATCTGATCTCTTATCTCTTCCACAGTTGTTTTCCCTTTCCCTTTATCATCTTTCTATGGAATTCTTCCTTTGTATACCAGACCTCTTCTATCCATGTTTTTGTTCCTGTAGAATCTTGCAATGTGGTCAAATCTGTTGCAATTGTAACACATAGGATTTCTTTGTCTAGACCATTCATTCCATTGATTTCCTCTTGATCTGCATTGATTAGAAATATTCCCAAATCTTCCACAGGCGTAGCAATTAGCATTCCTTATATTGACAGACATACTTTTGCATTCAATTGATTTTTGAGCATTGGGTTGTCTTATCAGATACCTTCTACCTTTTTTCATTTGATTTCTTTGTTTGGAGTCCTTATGTTTAGAACCTTTCTCCCTTCTCATATCCAATACCTCGCTTGTCATTTACATCCTTTTTACCTTTAGTCATCTCATCAAGCTTAGCAGTACTGATCTTAAATTTCTCCTTGTATTCATTTGCAGTAGTGAGTTCATCTCTGAGAATAACTATATGTCTTTCAAGTTCTTGTTCATTATTTCTGGATTGTTGCAGTTCAATCTCCAGCTGAATGAATCCACTATTAAATTTGTTGCATTCTTCAAAAAAAAAATTAAAGACCAGGCCAGATTCTCCTCATTCTTCCTTCTTTCTTCAATCTCCTTAGTTTGCCTCATCACCATAGATCCCATCTCAAGCTTTAGAGCAACATTGTCTCTAGCAAGATTTTCACATTCTCCAGTTATTTATTTTAGGGTCTGATTTAGGTAAACATATTCCAAGCTTTTAATTTCTTTTTGCTACAAGTGATCACATAGTTCCTTCCTCTTTTCTCTTGACTCATTAATTTTATCCTTCAATGATTGAATGATTTTTTTAGCATCCTCAAGATTTGCTTTTAATTCTAGGACTTTTGCTTTAGACTAATCAAGATCATCAAGTGCCACCAAAAGCTATTGTTGAAGAACACCAGAGTCCATTGCATTCCAAGATCCTCCTCAAGCTGTTAAAATTCTACAAAGGAACCTGGCTCTGATACCAATTGTTGGACTCAAGGAACACTGATAGGGGGGGTGAATCAGTGTTCAACAATATTTAAATTTCAATTCAGATCTTAAACCATTTACAACATTTCAATAGAAGTAAAGATGTAAGCACATGAAGGAGACAACCATTATACCATAACACCAAGATTTTTACATGGAAACCCTGTTAGGGGAAAAACCACAATGCAGGTTAATCCAAAATTTATACTCTGTTAAAAGTATGAAGAAAAATAGGAATGCACATGCATTCAGGCACACTACCTAGAGTTCATTGCTCAAAATTAGGAAGGCTCATTTCCTTACAATATATTTGGATTACAAAAAAATGTTGAACTGAGAGAGTAGCATCTACAAATGCCTAGTTTCAGTTTTGATGAAGCTCATATATCAAATTCCAGACCTTCAGTCTGTTTATGCACTTCGCTCTGCTATGCTTTAATTTGCCTCACAAAATCCCCTTCTGCACAAGTGAAACTATGATCAACAACCCTTCTGCACACTTCGAACACACACACTCACACTTCAAAATAAATTTTCTAAATTCTTATATATATCCACTAGCAAGAATTCAATCACTATATGTTGGCTTCAATAGAAAATAAAAATATCTTTCAAATGTCGCCTCAATCCTCATTAAATATTTGATGTGTACCCACATAAGTTAGCCAATCCATAGCTAGGACCCAAAAAAAAATATCCAACACAATAAATAATTAAACAATTACTCCTTATACATCTGCAACATGCTACATTCACTAGGTCGGCCACCATGAGCAAATAAATAGAAAAATCATCCTGCCGGATCTCCTAACTCATACACCAATTAATGCAACATCACAAAACTTAACAATAAGCTAATATGGATACTTAACAACCTTCTCGGGGATCCATAACTCAAAATGATAATCCGGTGAAGCATATAGATTGACATACTAACCGAATACTTTTTTCTTCATTCTTACTTCCAGTAAAACTTTGTTATTTACTTTGCCTACCGGTATGAACGGATCCTAATCTGCGGACTGGAATAATGACTCAGGTTGCCATCAGTGACAACACTAGAAGCCATATTCCAACACAATGCACTAAGATATTAAAATATTTATTACACTCATACATGGGCACCCAAGATTGTCATGTTTCATTCCCATAGTCTCTACATGCATGTAAATTGAAACTAAAAACATGCACAAGTCCCAAGTGACCTAAAAAGAAACCAACTCAACATGCAACCACATGTAATGTGTGAAACTCCCAAAAATAAAGTAACCTCACATGCAAGGCATCCCCATAGAGAAAATATAGCTCCACTACCAAAATAGAACTTATCTTTGACTCCTAGTCACTCATAGTGACAACTCAGTCTTCGTTTCGTAATAATTTTTGTGAGCATGAGTTAACTCCTCAAACCAATTCCACATGGAATTATGGTGCACTTCCTTGAAGAAAACATAATGCAAAATAATACATTGAGCACCTAGATGACAATTTTCACACTTTGTTGCTTCACTTTCTCCAAAGAAGGAATGTGCTCACAAGCGGGCCCTACCAAGTGGTAACTTCCAAAGTAGAATGCTACATGTCACCATGGTACAAATTTAAGAGGTATACACATTTTACTCTTCCAAAAGGAGCACCCATGTGACAAGTTTCACATTATCACACTATACACATTGCATGTAGAAAGCCAACTAACCATTGGGTCCCACAAAGTACCTTAGCAACTTGGAAACTTATATTTTTGCATTTAATAAATTAAATCAGCAATATGGGGTGGGGGGCCTAGGTTGATTAGCTAAAGCATCCTATTGTAGGAAAGAGGTCACAAGGTATAGTCTCCCCCCATCCCCATGGTATCAGAGGGTGGGTCACGCTAGTATCACCGATCACATGAGAAAAGTTTACTATGTGCACTTTAGTTTATAAGGGGCTACCTGATTCCTAAAGTCTAAAAAAAATTAAATCGGCAATATAGGGGAAAATATATTAATTATTTCATCATGGGACTCTCTAAGGTTGATACACCTTAATCCTAATGTAGGTCCTTAGTTTTCTTCAGGACCTCTTATATTGTATACCTTTTTGCAACCGCCTTTAGATATAGGGATTTGACATGTAAAGGCATTGTGGTTACATGTCCAAATGAATACAAAGTATATGGTTATTAGATCCACAACTACAGGCACAAAATGCAAAACATCATTATAAAAGGGTGAATGAAACCTTCACCATATTTATTGTTGGAACCTTGGAAGGAGATATGAGCAGAAGAATTTCATCTTCATCCATGGAAATGCTCAAGAGGTTTGGATACGTGTTCATCTAGTTTCCAAAGTTTGCTTATTTTAGAATGGAGGGTTTCTCGAGTTCCCCATATAGGTTATCTAAGTATCCAAATGATAAAATTGTCATGTTGGAAATGATCAGGAAATTATGTACTTCCTAGAATCTACTACAAAGCAAGCATGGAGCTGAGATTCCTTATCCTTTAACATTTGGGAGAGGAATGTTTTCATATCCTTTAGCACCATATACAGAGAATTCCAACATGGAGATGCAAACATTTGGATTTTATTTTCATAGAAGGGACAACTTCAATCCTTTTAATAAAGTTAAGAAGATAGTTTGAAAGCAATATAGCCACCAATTGCATATCAAATATTTATGGGTCAATTGTTTGAATGATTTTGAAGTCCAAAAGAGCTCATATATGAGGCTAATGGTGGGATATATTTGAACATTACACCTCTTTACGGTTGTTGATCAAATACAAGAGGATGACTAGGTCCTATATTAGGAAGGTTTCAATAAATTAGGTGAGCAATCCATCCCTCTTTTAGATTGGACAAAAAAAGAAATTGACATAGATTCATAGCCTAGCCTATTTTGAGGAGAACTAAGAGATGGGTGGAGGCCAAGGAGTTGACCTCACATTTGACAAGGTACAAGATAAGCCCATCTCTAGCAAAGAGGAACAAACAAAGGAATAATTTGGCCCTAGTATAGGCCCTACAGGGATAGAGGTTGAGGCCAAAGGCAAGGGAAGAAAGGGTACTAAGGAGATACATCCTACTACCAAGCCTAGGGTGTATAAAAAAAGGTTGGTGAAGGAAGCGAGCCTCAACCAAAGAAGAAAAAAAGGGTTGGAACTACAATTGTCCAGATCCCATCCAAGAAGAAAAGAGGGAGTTGTCACCTCCATCACCATCCTCAACTTCCACTCCATTTCCTTCACTTGCTTCTGTACCTATTTCCACATCATCCAATATTTCTTCTTCCATTATTTCCCCTCTCATTATTGCTTCACCTCCTTAGATTAATATCTCAATGGATCTCACTACATTTATTCCCACTCCTTCCACTCCCTTTATTCTCATGGAGTCATCTTTATCTTTCACTTCTCCCTCTTCTACTTCTTTGGTTCCCTCTCCACAATTCACTATGTTCACTCTGCCCTGACCATTTCTTCTTATTCTTCTCCTAATTCCTTTACCCTTCCTAATACTTTTATGTCTCACTTCTCTAACATACCCAAATAAGTGAGTGGAACCCTACTCTCTAAGGTTAATAGGGATTTGATAAATCAAGTGACACAAGCTACTCCTCCTTTCTCTTCCCAAAAAAAATCGGAGCCTCCTATTATGGAGAGAGTAGATAAAATTATGGAGGAGATGCAAAGCTAAGAAAGAGAGGACATGGAAGGACTCTCAATAGTGAAGGAAGCTTCAGTTGCTTTGAAACACCAAGAGAATCCCTTAGAGGAAGTTGTTGAGGTTGTACTTGCACAACTTCATGAGCAAAGAAGACAAATCAGTAAAGGTGCCTAGAGGTTAGTAGAAGGAGGTTCATAAGGAAGAGTTTGTTGGGTATTCCATCATTTAGTGCATGTCTAGATTGTTTCTAATTTTTTATTGTTTGTTTTATTTTGTTTCATTTTTTTATTATCTTTACTAAAATATAGAATAATAGTAGAATATGTGAGTGCTATTTTGATGCACACAATTCATATATATTTGCCTATATATTTGTAAAATAGATGGGAATTTCAAAGAATATAGAATTATGAAGTTTAATTATCTAATATGGTATCAGAGTGGGTCTCCATAGTTGTAGGAATCACAAAATATTTGAAGTTTTATTTTAAATCACCTAGGTTAGGCAGTGCATAAGGTGCAGTTTAATTGAGAAATTAGTGTGATCACCTTGGTGGATTTCTTAAATCTGATCTTTGATATTTCAAATCTAAAGAAGAGAATGCGGTTGCATTATGCCTTCACCACTTCATCTATCCTGAGTTCGAATATCAGTGGCCACTCATTATTCTAAGTTGATAAAAAACATTTTTCCTCTATCAAATATCTGTTGAGGACTTCTCTTCTCAAAAAATTTTGTAGAACCTATGACATCCATGAGATTCATCTATAGAACATACAAGGTCATGGCCATGTATTGTGTTATTTAGTGAAATTATCCCATCATGGCCTCAATTTACATCAGTACTCTTAATGTCTGAATTTTGAGAAGAATGCACATAAAATTTTCCTTGCAAGGGTGACGTGAAAATCAATTGCCTAGAAAGAGTCTACCAAAGCCACATTATGCAGTATGTTCATGAAAATGGATTATTATTTGATCTTGTAGTAATTATAAGTGGTATAATAGTACCATTTGTGATGTAAAGCTAGATGGAGTCCCAGACACTTCCACTTTAGGACCAAGGACTTGTAGCATGGCTCACAATGACCTAAATCTAGCATTAATGAATTTGGTTGTTGATAATTTTGAACCATCTAATGTTCAAGAAGCGCAAGATTCAAATCCTTGGAAGGAGACTAAGGAGGATATGGATGTGGAGTATCAATCTCTCATGAAAAAAGTTTGGGAGTTTGTTGATCTACCACCTGGTAAGAAAGCAACTAGATGTGTAGACACTGAAAAATATCTCGAATCATATCATACACTCGAATTAGGTATACTAACATCATTTCCTCTTGAGACCTATCCTCTTTTCACTTAATTAATTAAATTATCCTAGCTATTTAATTAATTGTGTCATTTGCATCTATTAACCTAATTCATTTAATCGAGTTACTCCACCCACCTTTCGTGCTAACATTTTGTCTCATTAAATTAAATAAATCAAACTATTTAATTTAAAACCATAAACCTTCTTATTTAATTAAATAACCCTAAGTTATTTAATTAAATGTCATTCCACCTTTCCCTCATTCATTAAATTACTTAATTTAATGAATATCATTTTAATTCTTCTAAATCCCCCTAATTGTATAATTAAAATTGTTTAATTATCAATTATTAACTGATCTAATTTCCCTCCCACTTACAAGGGAATATTCCATGGGAATATTCATCCTTTGCTCATTCCTCCAAAAGGGGAATATTCCCCTTTTGCACTATTAAACTTTGTTTTAATTTGCAAAATATCTTTTTCCCTCACTCATGAGAATATTCTCTCTCTTCCAATCATTTGAAAAAGGGAATATTCTCACTTAGCTCCATGTACAAGTTAACTTGAAACTTCTTGTGCAAGTTAAATTTTGACCTCTTATACAAGTTGAAAGTGTGTTTGTTTGAGGGAATGTGAACCCTTGATTAAATCTCATCTTGCATTCTCACCCATTGATGAGAATTCATTATCCATGCCTCTTCTTTCTTTCACCCTTGACCGTTGATTGATCCTTTTGATCTCATCCATTCATCTTTTTTTACCTATTCTATAAATAGAGTTTTCCTCTATTGAATAGGGATCTATCTTTTAGAGAAAACTTATGCTTTTGAAATCACTCACACTCACACTCATATTTAGCAAACATTTAGAATCATTTAACTCATTTTAGTTGCATTAATTAGTTTTAAGTTTCCATTAATGGCTTTCATGATCACATAATGCATCCATTTAGCTTGTTTAATTAATTAGGGTTTGGATCGTTTAGGTTAGAACCCATTTATCATTAGGTTAACATTTGTATATCTTTATCATTTGGCATAAAATCATGTTTAATTAGCTTTCATCATGCTCATTTAGATTAAAATCATGTTTTCATACACATCTCATAACCATTCCATCAGTTTTCTTCAATAAAATTTCCTAACAAGCTCATTTACCCACGGGATTGGGAAAGGGTCATTGTTTCACATCAACATGACACCAATCTCACAATGGGATAAGTTTCAAATGGATTAGAGTAGACATTTAAATGCTTTCGTAGTTTAGAATACTTAGTTTTGATAAAATTTTATTTTAACTTTTATTTGAATGATCTTGTTGAGATTTGACATTAGTGGCTTCATTATGCTTCGATTCTTCATGGATCAAGCATAATCAGGTCATGCTAATCCATCTGATCACATTCTAGTGCTAGGAGGGCTAAACTGATCAAATTTAATCAATTTCTATCTCGAATTCCATTCTTTGTAACTTTTACAGGAAATAGCAACACCCAAAAGAAATGCAGTGACGCACTTTGGTGGGCATCGTCATATAGCGACGCTATCATAATCTGAAACAACGATGCCTATTTAATATCCTGACACTAATTAAAAAAATAGTTACGCGAATACTTTTTAGAGATATCAAAGATTTACAAACAATGACGCACCTCAAAATGGCGATGCTATCATGCTCACTATTTTCTCTATAGAGCGATACCCAAATTCACCAAAGCAATACCCAAATAAACAACGATGCCCAAATCTAGTAATAAATTTAACGATCATTTTTTGACATGTGTTTTAATTTTTTTGCTTTATCAGATTACTAACATGCTTCTAACGTTGTTCTAGTTTTTACACTAATAGGGTTTTGCAAGTTAGACAACATGGAGTTAAAGTGAAGAAGCATTCTCATCTTAAAGACTTATGATTGTAACAAGCGTTTGATGCTTTGGGGAAATTATAACCCAATTTCTTATGCTTTTCATTTTATGCTCTAGAACCTCACTAATTTTCATTTGGGTTTAAAATGAACGCTCAAACGGGACTAAAATTGAGCCCTCATTTCATCATTGTCTTTTGGGTTTAAAATTGAACAAGGAAACTTAACATTTCACTTGGTGCATAAAATGAATTCATCTTAGCTTTAGAGGTTAAAATGAATGAGTGCTTGCTTTGTTGTGACACACTTGTAGTGTGTATCTAATCTCCTTGCACTTCATGTGATCTTGGGTGAAGAGAAACACTCGAAGTGTACTTTGTTGTTTGTGTACACTTATAGTACATATCCAATCCCCTTGCACTTCATGTGATCTTGGGTGAAGATAAATACTTAAGTACACCTTTATGCTTTGTGTCACCCTTAAGAGAGGACTTACTATGAAACACACCCCACAACGGGAAACTCATTGGCAAGTTCTTGCAAGCACATTTACCAGCGGGCTATATTTAAAGGTTGGGAAATCATGAGAAAGTACCTTCTATCTTGGATTGTATAACATACTACACCTAGTACCATGCCTTAAGTGGAACGAGAATGGTAGTAAGAGCCTTAAGTGGAAAAGCGGGTGTGTATATGGTTGGGTGTTCTTAGTTTGTTACTAGGAACCAAATTGTTTAGTTACCAAAAATCCTTAATGCTTGTTGGTTCAAGAACGGTCATTCTGAAGTAGCCACACATTTTTACTATTCATTGTTGAAACAGAAAAATCCTTACGATCTTAGGATCTTCAGGATTTTGAGATTTGGTGGTCCTGAGAAGTGTGTGTCATGGAGGGGAGCCAGTGTCATCAAATCTCTATCTGTTTGCATTTTCTTAGTGTTTGGATAAATTTGAGTGGGGACTCAACAAGTGTGGCCATTTCAACCTAGGATTGCAAATACTTGAAAGTTATTTTAATACTTTGCTTGGTTCCAAAACATTACAAACAAACATTCACAATCTTCCTCAAATTTCAAACCCTTTGGTCTAAATATGGATAGCTTTTGAAATTTCCTTGATATTAATGTTTGTCCTAAGGATTTCTATCCTTAGATATTTCTAAACACCTTGACTTATATCTCAATCCATATTTTTCAAAGTTAACATAAGAAACTATGACTTGAACTTCATCCTTTTCACAAAATGGACATTGTGAAATTTATGATGTTTTTGACATAGACATTTTAGTTTGGAAACATAATCAAGACAAGTGTTTGGGTAAAAAAAATTCACTTAAGAAAGATAAGTTGACACAATTGAACCCCACATGACCATTTGGAGACTAATCACCCCCATTGAACAACCTGATCTTGAAGGTGTTATCATTCAACCAAACTTTAAACTCGTTAACGAAGAACAAACCAATATAATTAATAGTTTGAGAAGATTCACTTTTGAAACAAAAGAAACACCCATTCAGTGGAGAAATTTAGCAACAATTTTAGAAAAAGAAGAAGAACAAGTAGATATTGAGGTTGGAAGGTCCATATTACCACCACCCGCGTGGCAATAAATATCCCCTTTTCTTCCATAAACTTGAAATTTTTCTAAATGATCTCACACAAAGTCAAGATTCCCAAAAGAAGGTCTATAGGTCATCATTTTAAACTTAGGCATCTTATTCCAAAAGCTCTCAAGAAATACCTTTTAGCACTTCACGAAACCAGAACTAGGCTGGTATACAACACCTACAACCATGCTTCAAGGAATAATCCAGACTTGTATGCCTTCTTTTACAGTTAGAACCTTGGTCTTTTTCACAACTTGAACTTCTCTAAAAACATTGGGTCTTTAGGATTTGAACATTTTAGAGGTCTCGCATGTTTCTCACTACCTTGGTCTTATCAAACAAAGGTTCACTTCAGGTTGATATTTGGTCAAACATCTCATACACCCCTTCATCAAAATTTCATCCTTCACCTCACCAAACTTTGTAAAAATTTTGAATATACCAACACCGTTTTTAATTCAACATCTATTAACCCAAACCCTAACTTAGCTACTTTTTATGTGAAATGAATCATTTTCCATGTATTTAGGTAAGTTAGTTATCATTTTTGGACTAGTTTATCTTGAAGGTCACAAGTCTACCCTAAAGATTTCCAAGTTCATCAACATCCTTTATCCAAACATCAAAAATTCAAAGTTAAAGTCAAAAGTGTTGTCCCAAAACGTTTGCAAATATCACTCCCACATCACTCATATTTTCATCACCCATTATCACCATTGCTCCAAAAAGACTTAAAACATCCCTTTTACCTAGATTTGAGTCAACCAGAGAGTTCAAACATTGCAAATCACAACATAACTCTCCCAAAGGTGACCCAAAATTTATGGTAAAGATGAGATCACAACACAAGAGAATCATGGAGAAAACCAAAGTTACATTTACCTCAAGTGATTCTATTCCTTTGGAATTTGACCCAAGAAGTCACGTTACTCCATCACAACAACCTTCATCTCCATTAGGGCCATATGGGATAGAATATATCATGAACAATCCATTTGAACTTACTATGGAGGAAATCATGGAACATCAAGCCTTGGGAAGTATAGCCCCTATCTCCCCGTCATTTTTTGCAAGATTTTTGACACAAGGCTTCACAACTCTATCCCTAGGGCTAAATCAAACATCAACACCTAACCTTGCAGCTAGTCTTGCTGGAGACTTTGGCCATACTCTTCCATTTGAAAGCAGCACACTTATGGGAACTCTTGAAACCAATCCTCCATCCCAAATGACCACTTGGACACCAACATTTGGTGCTCCTCCTGTTAGAATCAAAGATCCCAAACAACCATATAAACCTCTTACACTTCATTACTCCACCACAACTTCAACATTTTGAGGACACCCCTCTTCATCCATCCCCACAAGTACCACAAGTGTGCCCAACATTATGCAAAGTAGTATGGATCAAGTGTCACAACTAGATCCAAAACGGCAAGGAAATACCCTCATGATAAATCAGCCTTTAACACCACATGGGACCTCTTCATCCAATCTTCCTATGGATACCTCAAACATAGCGGTGGTTCAAAAAACATCTATCCCATCCATCATCAACCCGCAAATAATCCCTTAGTAACAAATCCCATCAATTCGGGTAATAACTTGTCTACATCCCTAACATAAGGAAATCCTAAAGACATAAGATAAGGAAAAAATTTCAATTAATGGATTCAAGGTCCTAGTGTGTCATTCCCATCGCATAAACTAATGGCACCATCCTCATCTTTCCCCACAGTCCCCTTTACCGTGCAAAATCAAATGGGACCTCAAACTTACATTCCTCCACCTCAATCCACTATCTTACAAGGAATTTTGAACCAAGGGAACTCCCAGCCTCTCATCAGCAATTTGGTACCCACACAAAACATCACCACTCAAAACCCATCACAAATGTCTCAACAATCACCTAATCCTACATTACAAGTGCATTCCTTAGTCTTACAACAAGCACAAAAATCCTATCAACAAGCCATCCAATAGTAGCAACAACAACAAGTATCCCTAGCAGCACAACAACACTAGCAACACTAGCAAGCAGCCCTAGCAGCACAACAATAGCAACAACAATAGCAAGCAACCCTAGTAGTACAATAATAGAAGCAACAAAAACAAGTAGCCTCCGTAGAACAAGTAGCCTTAGCACAACAACAACATCAAGCACAATAAGCAACCTTAGCATAACAAAAACATCAGTTCCTTCAAGTAGCCTTAGTAGCACAACAACAAGCCCTAGTGGCGCAACAACAACAACAAGCTCAACAACAAGCCTTACTAGCTCAAAATTATACATAAATACCCTAATCACCTTCACAGACTCTCACACCACCATACACCCCATACAACACCTTATCATATCATAACTCATCCATCATCCCACCATGTGTTCCTCCACCAAACCCACAAGATGATCTAGCATCACAACTTAAGGTGTTGTCACAAGAAATGCAGGACCTTCAAATGGGAAAGACAAAGAAGCCCCACACACAGAGCCTATGTTCCTATCTATTCAATCAAAACATCACAAAGGTACCATTCCCTCTCGGCTTTGAAATCCACAAACTCAATAAATACAAAGGGAGAGGAAGTCTTGTGGACCATGTCAAAGAATTTAACATTATGTGTATGGTGGTTTCTTACAATGATTCTTATTTAATATGCCTCTTCCCCTAAAGTCTAATAGGTCCTGCTATGGATTGGTTTTCTCAACTGCCTCCCGGTATCAAAACTTTTCAAGAAATTATTGAAAAATTCGTCAATCACCTATCTATTAACCTTGACATGGACGTAAGCCTAGAAGAGTTGTACACTCTCAGATGAAACAAAGGAGAAATTTTTGCTAATTTCTAAAAATGATGGAGACAAAGAGCTAGTAAGAGAAAATGGCATCTTCCCAATGAACAACAAGTGGCAATCATCATAGCAAACCTAGATCCAGATCTATCCTTCCACTTGAAAATGTAGTGCATCACATCTTATGATGAGATTGTCCCTAGAGACCTTAACATCGAGAGAGATCTAATCTCATAATGAGATAAGTTTCAAATGGATTAGAGTAGACATTTAAATGCTTTTGTAGTTTAGAATACTTAGTTTTGATAAATGTTTATTTAAACTTTCATTTGAATGATCTTGTTGAGATTCTATGTTAGTGGCTTCTTTATGCTTCAATTCTTCATGGATCAAGTGTAATCCTCCCATGATAATCCATCTAATCACATTTTGTTCCTTAACATTGAGAGAACTCTAATCTCACAAAGGAATACCCAAGCTTACAAAGATAAATGACCATCAACTAGTTCAAACGACAAGTCGCATGTATGGGCTAAGAACAAGAATGTAACAAATGATGGTGTGGTAGATGCTAAGGTGGTCCTAAGTGCTCCTAGGCCAAACAAAAACCAAGTTGCTAGCATTCAACCAACTATGCAAAAAATAACACCCCCTCAAAACAATCAGATCAACAACACCAAATCACAACAAAGGAGAACCCTAACAAGAACAACTATCCTAAATGCAAGTATACACAGTTATCAAAATATATCGAGACAATCATGAAGAAATTGGTAGAGTCAAACCTAATAAGGCTTCCTAACTTTGAAAACTACCAAGAACCACAAGTTAAACCCTCCAGGTACAACGAGAATGATCTTTGTGATTTTCACAAGATTAAAGGACATAAAATGGAAATTTGCATGAGGCTCAAAAACATTATCCAAGACCTTATAGAGAATGATACCATATCTATTGAGGTATCAACGAGGAATCAGGATCTTAAGATATAGAAGAACCCTATGTCAAATCATAGCAAAGGGAAAAATAACAAAAAAGATATGGATTAAACAAACGTGTAGCATACCTATTCTAATGTAGTCAATTCTTGTGATAGTGTTATCACCATCGTCACCATCAAAGGGCCTAGTGTGAAGTGTGGAGTTACCACACGACGAGGAAAAATCACCATCCAAGGAGTCCCATCTCAATCTAGGGCACAACCTACTTTTCCAACATCAAATCCTAGTAAGTATAATCTCCTAGATTAGCTTAAGAAGACCTTTGCACAAATATCAATCTTGAAACTATTAAGACTATCCTCGTGCATAGGGAAATCTTAGAGAAAGCTTTGTTAGAATCATCCATCCCTAAGGATATTGATATAGATCAGTTTCAAGCTATGGTAGTCCATATCGCTAATCACCTTCTCACCTTCTTAGAACAAGACCTAACATCACAACCATCTCATAACTGTGCTTTACACCTTGAGTTTGTCATTCACAAAAACAAGGTCAAAAAGTCTTAGTAGATGGAGGAATTGGTCTAAACATTTGTACCCTTTAGTTGATCAAGCACTTGGGCTATTCAGAGGATACTATTGAGAAAGTGAACAACACCACCATCATAGCATATGATGACCAAGAGCGGGTATCACAAGGAATCATTGCACTACCCATGCAAGTGGGACGTATCATTGCAAAAACTACATGACAAGTATTAGACCTTGACCTTCCCTACAACATACTACTTGGTTGACCTTGGATCCATGCCTTGAAAGCTATAGCCTCGACCTATCATCAATGTGTAAAGTTTCCCTTCGAAGGAAAATAAATTACCATCCATGGAGATCCTGAGCATTTTTACTACTACAAGAACCTTGAGGCTAAGTTTTATAAAATCCCCCAAATACCCAAGAATGAAGAAGGTCCTACACCTTCTACCTCATTTGTTGATCTATCATCCCTTCCATCTACCTTTGAAATGAAGGCACTCATTGTGCAAAGCATACCTAATATCAAGGCAGTGATCCAAGATGATAGTTGTGGAAACTACAAGCTAACGAAGGATACTTTTGTGTTGGGAGAGTTATCTCTTTCTCCCAAATCTCATGGGAAACCCACACCTAGCAACAATATCCCTGAAACTATTAAAATGGCAGCTACTACCTTCACCAAATGGGGGGACTTGAACAAAGAAGATATAAATGAAGATGTCTCTAAATTGTTATATCAAGACATGTTCATATTCTTCTCATCGGAGATGACAACAAAGGCTTATAGCTAATGAAGGGCATGGTGTATACCAAGAATGAGAAACTAGGACAAAATGACAATGGTTTGCTAGAACCTATCGCTCCTAAGAAACATCCAAAGAATCTTGGCCTAGGTTGTACTAATAGCAAGGTTACCCTTATTGGAAAAGGTACTTCTGCTAAACGACTTGAGGCTTCCTCTTGGTTACCTACATCACGTAATACGACCTTAGATGACTTTCCCCTTGATGTTGCTAACCTATTTGAGAATAACTCCCTCTTCATGATATCTACATCAACCTTCACCCCAAGCAACCAACCAAATGAAATATGCCTAGTATACCCACAACTCATTGATTTAAACCAACAAGGACCACTGGTTCTAGTTTTATTCAAAAATTATGAAGCGATCTCATAATTCATGAGACTTCATGACAACTTACCATGGGTAGATCATAAGGAAAGTTTTGACACAGAGCTAGGCATAGGAGAATACTGTGGGGAGACAATTGAGTCCTCCAGTCACAAAATTGATAACATGCAACTAACGTGCAAATCTTTGAGTGAAAACCACACTGACACTCTTTGATCCTAAAATGGTAAAAAGAAAGAACATATATGAGGGTGAAAACCTCTTTGAGGTGCCCAAGGATGAGGGATTCAATCTCCCCCTTAGTACAATACATCCAGAGAAATCAACAGTCTTAGTAGAAAAGGCCAGTCCAGTCAATGTGGGAACAGAAGAATTACCCAAGATCATTTTCAATGACGAATCCTTGTTGGATGAAGAACAGAAGAACTTGCCAGCATTCCTGAAAGAGCGTAGAGCTAACTTTGCATGGTCATACACAGATATGTGAGGCCTTGATCCAAAAGTAGTTGTGCATCATCTAGCAGTTCATCCTGAAGCTAAACCAGTAAAGCAAAAGTTAAGGAAGATGGACCCTCAGATAGCACTCTTGGTCAAACTTGATTTACAAAATCTTCTTGAAGTTGGATTCATCTAATCGATAGATTATCCTGAGTGGGTTTCAAACTTGGTACCAATCTCAAAACCCACTGGGGGCATCCCAATATACACATATTTTAAAGACTTAAACAAAGCATGCCTGAAGGATGATTTCCCTCTCCCTAACATCAACATCATAGTAGAATTAACAGTTGGGCATGAAATGATTTCACTCATGGATGGTTTTTTAGGCTATAATAAAATCATGATCGCCAAGGAGGATCAACACTAAACTGCATTCACTTTTCCATGGGTGACATACAGCTAGAATGTGATGCCATTTGGGCTAAAGAATGTAGGAGCAACCTATCAGAGAGCAATGACCCTCATATTTCATGACATGATCCAAAAAATAGTTAAAGATTATGTGGATGATATTTTGGAAAAATTAAAAAAAAGGAGTGAGCACATACAAGTCTTAGGACCCATCTTTGATAGGCTTGAAGAATACAAGGTACGGCTACACCCAAAAAAGTGTGTCTTTGGGGTTACATCAGGGAAACTTCTCAGCTATATTGTCTCACAAAGAGGAATAGAAATTGACCCAACAAAGGTAAAAGAAATCCTAGACATGGAACCACCACAAACACTAAAATAGATGAGAGGGTTAAAAGGAAGATTGTAGTCCATCAGAAGTTTCATAGCGCAACTATCAGAAAAAATCCACCCTTTTTTGCATCTTCTCCACAAAGGAATAACTTACAAGTGGTATGAGAAGTGTGACAAAGCTTTCCAAAAAATTAAGGACTATATATTGACACCTCCAATACTCATGCCACCAATACCAAAAAAACCATTGATCATATATATCTTAGCAACATCAGTAGCACTAGGTGCTCTTCTAGCACAACATGATGAAAATTGAAAGGAAAGAGCTATATACTACATCAGCAAGACCTTAGTGGGCTATGAAATAAACTATTCATCCATAGAGAAATCCTACTTAGCATTGGTTTTTGCTTCACAAAAATTTAGACACTACATGTTGTTACATCAAATCAAACTCATTGCAAAGATTGAACCATTGAAATACATGTTATCCAAAGCAATTCTCACTGGGCGAATGGCCAAATGGGTAATGATCTTCACAGAATTTGACATAGAGTATGTGGAGTGCAAGGCAATCAAATGAAAAGTGATCAGAGACCAACTAGAAGACACGCCTATATATGTAGAGAACCCATTGAAATCTAAATTCCCCAATGAATCATTGTTCCATGTCCATCTCACAAATCAATGAAAAATGTACTTTGATTGATCATTCACTCAACATGGATCAAAAGCAGGTATTATATTCATCACCCCTCAAGGTGATTGTATCCCAAAGTCATATAAGCCATCATTTCCATGTACTAACAACATTGTTGAGTACAAATCCCTAATCATAGGTCTAAGGATAGTAGTTCAATGGCAGCTACAAGAGATGAAATTCTATGGAGATTCACAGTTGGTTATCAACCGAGTCAATGACGACTATCAAACTAAGGATGAAAAGCTTACTCCTTACAAGAAGATGGTAGAGAGTCTCAAGGACCTTTTCATAGATATAACTTTTGAGTAGATTCCTCGCATGAACAACAAAGTAGCAGATGCTATGGAAAAAATTAGATCACTGTTAGACATGGCAAACAATATCCTACAATATGAATTTTTGGTAGACCAACTTCTCGTACCAACTTTTGAAATCCTAGAATCTTAGTTCATGTTTTTCATTTTTGGTCTTGGATCCTCATGGTATCATGACATATTTACCTACCTAAGCAGAGGAACCCTCCCATTAGATGTCACCTTGAACCTTAAAAACACCTTTGTTAAAAAGGCATCCCGATTCGTGATCCTAGGAGATACCCTTACCCACCGAAGCATCAAAGGGACATTACTATGATTCCTTAACCCAGAGCAATCCTTGACTGCCTTAACAAAAGTACACGATGGTATATGTGGTTCCCATTCTAGTAGTATGACTTTAGCTTAGAAACTATTGAGGATGGGGTACTACTGTCTAGCCATGGAAAGAGAAGCTCATCAATATGTGAAAAAGTTTTTCTAGTGTCAACAACATGGAGATTTGATTCATGCTCCAACTCAAGAGTTGCAACCAATGATCACACCTTGGCCTTTCTCATAGTGGGGGCTTGACCTCATAGGAAAGATCACTCCAACCTCATCCAATGGAAACAAGTTTATCATAATAGCTATTGAGTATTTTACCAAGTGGTTCAAATCCATTGCTATGGCCTACATAACAAGGAATAAAATTTCTAAGTTCATCTTGAATTACCTAATCTAGAGTTATAGTGTTTCACAAACTCTTATCTCAGATAATGGAACACCCTTCAAGAATTGGGATGTGAAAGAGCTATGTCAAAGATTCAACATCCAACACCGATTCTCTACCATGTATTACTCCCAGGGAAACAATCAAGCTAAGGCTACAAACAAAACCATTCTAAAAATATTAAAGAAAACGGTCAATGAAGCCATTCGTGACTAGCATCTGTAGCTAAATCTCGCTCCTTGGGCCTATCAAACTAGTATCCACACACCAACAGGTGAAACCTCGTTCTCCTTGGTCTACAGATTAGAATCCATTTTGCCTATTGAGGTTGAGCTCCCATCATTGTGAGTGTCACTATAGAACGTGATCACCAATGAAGAGTACAGAGTATCTCAGTTGAATGAGCTAGAATTCTTGGATGAGCTTTGTCTTGACACCCTTAATCACTTGCAAGTATATCAAAACTGACTGAAATAGAGCTACAACAAGAAGATCAAATGTCGGTATTTCCAGGTAAGATATCTTGTCCTAAAGTAAAATCAAAAGAACCTTCTAAATCAGGATAGTAAACAAAAGTTTAAGCCTAACTGGTTGGGTCCCTTTGTCATCACAACAAGTTATGGATCAGGAGCATACCAATTGTAAATGCCTGAAGGTGACCCCTTGCAAGAACCAACTAACAATTTGCATCTTTAAAAAAATTATGCCTAGTCTTAAAGGGTGTAAATCTGAAAATACCAAAAAAAATCAAAAAACTAATAAAATTTTGAAAAAGTGAAGAAAATACAATCGTCCTCCAATGAAAACCACTTCGGTGGTGCTTTGGGCAAGTACCTTGGTGAAAACCTGGAAAACATGCACCTTGTGTAAATAAAGTACTTCCATCTATTTAAGGCTCTTTATCCTATCATTCCATTCATAGCATCACATCTTTCATCCTATTCCATCCATACCCATCCACGTCCATATAATAGCTTTTTATTGTGAAGTATCATATCCTCGTAGTACTACTTGGCATATTCAAAAGGTCAGCTTTTCCTGCCTGTATCAAGGTAGTCTACAATTTAACACTGGGGGAAATTCATTATGGATCGGATTGAGTTCTTGTATATCTTAAAGTAATCAAAAAATACTAAAAACATTCATAAAATCGCAATTGAAAAATAGTAAAAACATTCATAAAAATGCAATAAAAAAATACCAAAAACATTCATAAAATCACAATCAAAAAATACCAAAAATATTCATAAAATAATCATCAGAAAATCCAAAAACATTTGCAAAATCTTGTATAGCTAAAATCCAAAAAAAATTGTAAAATCTTGTACAACGAAAACCCAAAAACATTCATAAAATTGTAAAGTCAAAATTTAAAACATCCAAATCACATCAAAAACCCTAAAAAGTTCGAACATCAAAAATCCAAAAATAGAACCATGTTGAACTATAGGTCTCTGAGTTTCAACGTAGGCAAGGCCATCATTGATGTGCCCCTGAGACACCCTAGGTCAGTCCTTTAGGAGTCCGTCATAATAAACTAGCATTCCATCAACTGTTCATATCTCATCCTTAATAAGTTGAGTTAGTTGAATTACGTGGTCTCTGCGTGTATAACGTAGGAAAGGATAATCTTTGATCAACCCCTGAAGCCCCTAGGATAGGTCTGTTAGGTTAGGTTCTTGGTCGGAAAATAAAAAAATACCAAAAACATTTGAAAACTTGGAAAAACACAAAAACATTTGAAAACATTCAAAAAACCTAAACAACCTCAAATATCTTAGTGAAAACCCTAAACAGCCTCAAATAATCGAAAACCAAAACATCCACATAAACTTTCGAAAAGATCAAAAATAGCCTCAAAACATTTTTCAAAATACCAAAAACATTGAAATATTCTAAAAAATCCAAAACCACCCATCCCATTTTGCTTTCACCCACAATAAAAATTCACCCATAATAAATCAATCATTACCTTCAACCTTTGGTAAAACAAATAGAAAACAAGTACAGCAAGTCATAAAGTGAAAACTCAAGTGTCAAAATCTAAAGTCTAGATCATAGGTAAATGTGTTAGTGAAGTTTATATCAACAGCTCATCATAAAGCTCATCATCATCCTACATCAAACCATTTGATCAACATGTCCTAGGATGCATCCTTCCTGTGATGGACATCAATATCAGAAATCACCTTAGCTAAATTAAAATAGCAAGAGATATAGATAACACTGACTATTTGTCTTTGATCTTTTCTTATGATTTATCTCAATGACCCATTCCAAGGACCTCTCGATGATGTCTATCAAAATTATTTAAAGAGAAAGGAATGGGGCATCAATCATTATCTTTCATTTGTTGTGCTTGTGGCTATTCTTTGGCACATACTTGCTTAGTTGTGTGTAGGGAAGTTGTTTGGAGTAAATTGTTGACTATTGTGTATTCTTTGGTTTGATGTATTCTAAGCTTATAACTTACATTCCAATGAGGTTTTTGTATTTCAAGGTGTAAATAGGAACTATCCTATATGTTTGCAGAGTTAAATTCCATTACACTAGATACAATGCCATCCTAGTTATCAATACCTTGATGAATTGTTTCTACGTGTTATATCAAACAATAAGGAACGATGGAAAATCCCAATCCCAAGATATGAGCAAATCATCATCATCATGCATTTCTCATCACCATCTCTAATAAAGTCTCAGTGGATCATAGTTTTTGGATCTTTTGAAACAATAATCAAAATCAACAGTCAATCATCTTATTTCTTCTATCTTCTCTCTGCGCTAACCTAGTATCATGACAGTCAGCAAAAGCATCATCAATGTATCCATCCTGCATCCACAAATCATCAACATGCATACATCTTGCATAATCATACAATATCATGAAACATACATCCTGCATCATCATTATCATTTAAGTTGTGAAGGAAAATATAGATTTGTTATTCTAAGCATATTAAATCATTGCATACATATCATAAACATACATCGCATTATCATATCATAAGCATAAGCATCTGCATTATCCATACATCCATATGCATACATCATTAAAAATTGCATAGAAAATACATAAAAAGAAGAAATGCATCCAAATCATTGACATAAGCCTGAACATCTGCATATTTTATTATCCATCCCATGGTATATCACGAAAAGATACTAAAAAAGTACATACATCCACTGCATTACATTGCATCACATAGCACACATTACCATCTCATATCGCATAAGCATAAATAAAATAATTGCATCCATACATGATAATATATAAGCATCTCACATCACATCAAATGCATCCATACATTCATAAGCATGAAATAAAAGGAACACATTACATCATATTGAATCCATCTCATATATATATATATATCAAAAAATGACTGTCATGGTACAATATTTGACTCAGTGTATGTATATCAATCAAAAGTAAAATATCCATGAGGCTATTAAAAAGGAGACCATGAATGTGTATCTCTGTAAAGAATCAGACAATAATAAAAAAGTGTCTATGTACAAGTAGGCTAGCCCTAATGGCTTCTCTCCTCACTAGGCTATCTCTCTAGCTAATCCTCTGCCCTCAAGTGTGCCCCACTCCTCTAAGAATATTCTGGTTGTCTAAGAGCCTGTGGGACATCCCTATGGTAATGCATCCTGTAGTAGGTTGCCTCAGTTGCAACCTCTCAGTATAATCGAGTAGACATTGTCTGCCCTTGAGCTACAGTTCTCATGGTCTCAAGTTACTGACATCATCCGACCTCCTATGCCAACTACATCTCAACATTCTATCTAAGCTACTGCTCTTGGTCTCTCTCAACAATCAAGGCCACTATCTACTGCCTGGCCTGATCTCTCTCAGCAGTGATCACCAAAACCTACTAACGGGCCTAATCCCTCTCACCCATAATAGCATGTACTTTTTGTAGTTTTTGTATCTATAAATCATGGGGATCTAGCCTTAGTGGTGGTGGATGCTATGGAGGTTGTTGCTATATCGATGGTGGAAAAGGAGGATGTTGATCTACTGGTGGCACTCTTGGGATCTATCCATACTATCCATCTTGGTCATCTTGGCCATCTTGTCCCCTGCCCCAACCTCTACCTCTGCATGCACCTCTCCCTCTTAGTCTCCCTCATGGAGGTGCACCTGTTGGATCTATCAACTGGTGAGGGGGTGTGAACCATACATTGTATGCAGGCGTCATCTAAGTGTTTGCCTATCCCTGATCATATTCCCATGGTCCAACCACCAACTATCAAAAATTCCCCCAACATCTCATGGGTTGGGATCATAGGTCCCCATGCTGGTATCTCTCATGTTGACCCGGTGAAGATGGTGGTGTATTATCATCTGACCTATCTTTCCTATCTCCAAACTGTCTAGCCACCCTATCTAATAGGCACCTCTCTATAATGGTGTGCTCTCTACCCTACATATATTGGGTCAGTCAAGCGAAGAAGAGTTGTTGAACATCGACATACCATGTTGGCATCTAAAGTCAAGGTCACCATCTAAAGACTGTCATATCATCAATGATCTTGTGCCAGTAAAAAATCCCAAGTTGCCTTGTATGTTTTAATGTAATAGCACCTTGGTACCTCTAGACAATAGGATCATCTGGCTCTACATCTACCATGTGAACAATCAGTCAAAGCACACTAGTGTGCTCCCAAGCCCAAATATGTAGTAAGGTAACTCTTGTGTCAATCAAAATGTCATCACAATATAAAAAATTGTGCATATCATGGTATAAGGTGACCAGCATCACTAGCCCCCATGCATACTAAGTCCTCTTGAAGAGTATCTTGTGCCATGCCAAGCCTCATCCTGGACTGAATCCTCTACTCCGACAATCTGGAGCCACCAAGCCTAAAATGATAGTTGCAATAATCAATCTGAAAGTGGGAACCTGACCTTTGTACATCTTGAGGTCAATCTAGGAAGTGACTAGGATGATATCCTCTAGCTCCAACACCTCATGGCATGCATTATAACCAGAATCAGGGTCGTAGATAACATGCTCACCATGTATCAGCAAGTGCAATATCCACCATACATCCTCTAGTTTCACTGTCACCTCACCGATGGGAAGGTCGAACAATGAGGTCTTGTTATGCCATCTCTCGCACAATGTTGTCATCATCACTAGATGTGTCCAGATGATGAGCATATACACAATGTACCACGCAATCTCCACGTTCTCCTTTTCGCAACTCAAATAAATCAGCAACTCGGACATCCCAAGGAGAGAGAGGAAAGTGATGTTGTGGCTCACAATAAATGATGAGATGTAATTATGGAAATGTTGGTGCACACGTGAAGGAGAACACATAGACACCATAATATCACAAAGAAAGCAAAGAAGAGAGAAAGATAAAAAGAAAACATAAACAAAAATAAAGACATGAAGAAACAAGGGGATCTGACATTTTGGGGTTAAAACTACTCATAGATATAGATAGATAAATATAATATAATAATACATATGAAATGTCATCAACCCCTTACTATATCATACCATGTGAAGGAAGGTACGTGTAGAAAAAATAAAAATAAAAAATTGGGTCAACATGGAAGGGAGGCCTAAATGCCCCCAACACTTTGCATCATCCCCAATTGTGGAAAATCAAGGCACAACAGAGGAAGAATGATGTAACAAATAGAAGAATTTTACAACATAAAACACTCTTGTATCCAAGCACCTATGAGGGTAAAACGGGTCCTCCAAGAACATATAAAACAAGCACCGGGGGAAACACAACACACACACAAATCTAATCTACAGGTAAAGAAGAGGTTCCCTCCTAGTCTCATCAACCAAGAGTTCATCATTCTCCCAATCTATATCGTTATAAGGGGAAGGTGGACGAGATTGCAAGGGTGGGATAGCAAGGGAAGCACCCTTCAACTCTCTTGCGACAGGAGCCAAGGAAGAGGGCCCCTCGAGGTCCTCTTCACTCAACTCTTGTGAGGTAAACATCATTGGTTTTGAAAAAATCACTGACAGAGGTAGGACATCATCTACTAAGTTGAAAATTCACTTGATGGGAGTTCCATGTGTCAATTGAGTGGGCGATGAAAGAGGCACTCAAGATCCATTTCTGACCTCACTGAAGGACTCAAGGGAAATGACAAACTCAGGGGACCCCGAGGCTTCCTTTGTCACTAGGACGGTGCAAGCCAAAGAATAACTAGCTTCCAAAGAAGGCGATCCATTCTTCCAACCCCCATTAGAAGTAGGGTCATCCTCCAACTTGCAGTTCATTGGGGGATGTGAGATCCCCCATAGATGAGGCGAAAGGTGAGGAAGAAGCAGAGAAAATCGCAACGGACACCACCGAGGTTTTTAGCATATCCATGGGCTTAGGAAAATGTGTTATATCTGGAAGGGACATCAAGAGAGGAGGCTCAATCGAAGGAGCAATGAACACTTGCACCCTTTTAGGGTGAGGATCATCCACACTCGTAGGGGGAGCTGGAAGCAAGATTGAGGTGGCGAGAATTGAAGTAGAAGGGGCGAAAGAGGAGGACACAACATAAGACACCAAAAAAGGAGCTGCTAGATCCCATTCCTCCTTCAAAGCAGCCTATTTAGCAGCTAGAGCCTTCCTCTGGCACTTAGGATTGCACACAACTTTCTTCAACTCTGAGAGCTAGAGGTTGTAACTTGAGGAGGAGCAGGAGACTCCTGTTCAGTCATCAGAGTGTCCATCACAACTGTTGTTGGTGAAGGGAGTGAATGTTGGATAGGGACAAGAGGAAGAGATGTAGGAATGGATATCACAAATAGTGGGGAAGGAGACTCAAGCACCTCAGTGACATTCCTCTTCCCATTCACTACCCTGGGGGAAGGAACAGTAGGAGGCCACGGAGGCCAAGACATAGAGGCGACTCCATGGGGACCCTTCCCCTTACCATACAAGATAGGTCAAGGCACCATGGGTAAGATAGGAAGGTTGAACACCTAACGCTTGGCCTTTTGCCAAGTGAGCACTACCGAAATCCCCAAGAGATGCATAGGGGTGGAAGTTGAAGATGCCACAACAAAACAAGAGGCAGGGGTAGGTGGAATTGCAAAAGAAGAAGGTTCTTGAGCGAACTTCTCCTTTTTTTGAGTGGCAGAGGCAACCTGATGCTATGCTATCATAAAAGCCTTGACTGAGATAGCATAAGGAGGAGGATGGGTACCTTTGGTACTATGCCCCCATTCTTGTATTTTACGTAAGTGCGATACAAGAGGTCTGTCCTTGGAGGAAGCAAACCAATAGGGGAAGGCTAGAAGTTATCTAAGGAATAAGCCCCACATGACACCAAGGGTTTGTACCTGATGTCGTGCATAATGTACATGGAGCCCTCATGGGAGAATTTCAAGAACTTATGGATCATTGAAGGGACTATGTTCATTGAAACTAGTCAAGGAATGCCTAACTTCACTTTGAACAAGTCAAACTTTGGGATAATGTCGAAAAGGGAATTCATAGTCTTGGGCCCAACCAGGATTGACAGGGTGATAGAACCAATGGGAGGGTTGTAAGCCCATCATGTGTATGTATAGTGATTTTAGACTCATCATACCCATCCTTATGTAAGACATTTATTAACATAATCTCTTCTATGATAACATTAACCCGACACGTAGGATCAACGAGAACGCTAGTCATGATATTTCCATTGATACAAGTGGGAATGTACAAAGGAGAGAGTTCTTTATTAGCATTCTTCAGCAAATTATATGAGGTAAAGGTTATAGCATGAGACCCACTTACAGGCTGCACAAATGGGATGGGAAGATGCATGAAAGAAGCCATCTCTTACGTACACTAGAAAGGAATTTTCTCAAAATCCCCCAAGGGTTTAACAATTAGACAGTGACCTATTCTAGATTTTGTTTCACAACATTTAGGGACTCTTCTAGCTACGCCGCTAGGGTTCATAGGTTGGGTTGCAAGGCTAGGCACCCTGTAATGCACACACCTACAACACACCTAGAACAAGAGAGAAGACTCCATCAACACTATGAAATGGAACCAAAATAGTTCACATCGGGTTCACCAAAATGTAGAGGAGGGGGACTGACTACTCAGGACCCCAGGTCATGGGTGGGTCTAGAACAATCAACTTCCCTGATCTACCTGATGCTAAGGGATTGTTTAAGATAGGTCTGATGTTTAAAAGGGCGAAAAGGAAGGGAAACTAATCTGTCTCTTTCCTTTTGTCAACCCAAGAGGTTTAGGAAGTCAGTTGAGTAGATTTCTAGAGTCCAGATTGCAACTTAGGCAACTCACTACTAGAGGACTCCAGTGCGGGGTACAAACAATAGTGCGATGCGTTGGTGTCTTAGTTGGGCATTGGCATCCATACGTACAAAGAATGTAATGTATAGTTTAAGAACTTAAAGAAATCTACTAACGAGCTGAAAAATATAATTTAATATAATAATAGAAAATAGAAAGTGACTAAACTACTGAAATAACAAGAAGAATACTTTAACTTGATAGATAGATTGAATATGAATGAAATAATGAGCAAGGATAGTAGAAATCCAACTTACGATCAGTCCAGCCTCCTATAAGCTCCACATGAATGAAGTACCTACACACACAGTGATAGAAAAGTGTTGGGGCTATGTATAGAGGACTGTTACAGTCAGTCCCCCACTTTGGTGTTTCCACCTCCATAGGCAACTAGTTTAGAAATGATAGAGAAATGTGATAAATAAAGGTATCAAAATGGAAGTACTATGCACTATGCTAAACAACGATATGCTACGAGAAAATACAATGATGCTAAGTGAATGAAAGATAAAACAATATCATCTTCAACCACGTGCACTCAAGGAAAATGGGAGAAGGAGTGAGCTCGCAAGCTTGGAGATGCCCACGTTTCCACAATAATGAGGGGAGTAAAACCAACAAAGTATCAACTTGTAGCTTCAATGATGGTGAAAATGTTGTGAATGAAGTGTGTAGAAGTGAGAGTGATCAAGAAGTTTCAAAGAGAGATCAAAAAGTTGTTCCAGAATGAAGGAGATAGACATTTGAAGGTGAAATTAGAGGTAAAAGAGCCATTTGAGGTTAGTCAAGGGCGCAAAAACGTTACACTTCATCACTGATGAAGAGTTGTAATGCCTCTGCAAATTTTAGAGGTAGGAATCCTATCAGGATGGCAACACACCACATAGGTGTCCACGCATTGCACTAGCATCCCCATTAGAATATCCTCCATCGACACTAAAACAACTGCCAAGTGGATGGGAAGCAAATGAAGGAAATGGAATAATAGACCATTGGATTTAATTCTTCTAAGGTAGGAGGTTTGTAAACGAGGAATTTGCGAGGGGTGCAAATTCATGCCATTACACAAGGATTTCGTTGTTCCAATTTTTTGTGAAAAAATGAGGGAGTACTTTTATGTGCAAAAGATCATCAAAAACAAGGTTTTAGGGATTTAAATGTTGTGAAATTTTAGCATGCCCCTTTATTTTGTGAGTTTTTAGGCTTCACAAGTTTTTGACAAGGTTGAATCCCACAGGCTTCTCTAAATAGTTTCTTTAAAAAAATCCTTGCAAATGGGATTTTCTACAAATCCTTTCTGACTTACAAAAACCTTCCAAAAATCCTAAACAAAAACAAGCACAGAACCACCAAAAGAAGACCAACTTAAAGACCTACCCTAAAACTAAAACCAAACAAAAAGAAAAAAGAGGGGAGGGGTCCTTGTTTTCAATGAGGTGTGTGTGAAAAGCACAAAAAATGGCATCTCTATTGGGGAATGCTCTAGATCATTTCGAAGATAAATAGGAATCATGAACCCTAAACCTCTGGTTTCACAGACTAGTGAAAACAAGTGACCACAAATGTCAGGGACTATAACCCAAAATGATCAAGAAAGCTCTCAAAATATAAGAAACCAATGTGTGTGTGAAGTTTATTAATTAATGTTTAGGGGATCTCCCAAATAAAAATACATTATCAAAGATAAGGCCACGTAAATGACCCTTCTTCAAAAGCATTTGGGATAGATCCTTGCAACCACTTAGGCATCTATAACCCTGATGAGGTTATCATTTTTATTCTCTTGAACATAGCTCTACTACCAACTAGACTTTTATAGCCTCGATAGAGATATTCAAATCCCCTTGATAGTTGAAATTATTGACCTTAAATAATCTTTTAATTTATTTTCATTTTTAAATTTTCAACATTTTCACCTCAATTTGTTGGAAATGAAGCTAGCAATTCAAGGCTAAGAATAACAGTGGAACTAAAGAAGGAAATAAAGATTATTCACCTTATATTTGGCAATGTGATTCCTTGGAAGGAGATCCAATTTGTTCTTTAAATGTATTCATGTAATGTGCATGGTTTCAAAATATAATGAGAGATCCCTAAAGGCTAATAGATGCATATACCTGATATTCAAAGTAAGTTGTCACTAATCCAACTAATTCACTTTTATACTAGGAATAAGATTCACCATTTATCAAAGAAATCAACTAGCTCATTCACCAGGACGAAGCAACCTATTTCAAAATAACGCCCGAGAAAAAGGAAAATAAGAACAAAAATGAAAACAAAAACTACACTAACTATATACAAAATACTGAGCTAAAACAACTCAAGCTTAGAAGTAATTCTTGAGATATTGCCTGTTAACAGGAAATGAGACATCTTCTCCTATGAGAGTCTTCAAACAATATGCATTGTCCCCTAAAATATTTGAAAATGAAATGGACCTAGCCATAATTTTTCAAACTTGCCATGCTCTCCCTTTTTCTTGTGGACTTTGTCCCAAAAAAGGACTATATCAAAAATTTGAAAAGACTTGATTCGAGCTTACTGATCAAACCAATGCTTAATCATACCTTGATGTTTGGAAAATTTCTCAATTGTTGCATTATGCTTCTCCTCTAGGTGAAGAAGTTGAGCAAGATGGGATAATAACTTATCCCATGCAACATAATATTCATTTATAAAATGAAGGGTAGGGATATTCAAATATACTAGGAAAATAGACTCTAAACCATATAAAAGGGTAAGGAGACATTCTTAAGGCTGCTTTCTTGTGAGTGAAATTTTCCCAAAGAGAAAATCTTAACTGGGTGTGCCAATCTTTAGGATTATAGTCAAGCAACTTACAGATAACCATCAAAATATTTTTATTTATAGATTTAGCTAAACCATTACCATGGGGATAATAATTGGATGAAAATTTCAACATATACTCATAATCAAAAGGCTAGTTAGAAAATTTTAGTGTTGAAAATGTAGGACCATTGTCACAAACTAATGCAAATGGACAACCAAAATAAGTTATCATATGCTCTTCAAGAAATTTATTTACTACCTCAATAGTGCATTGCTTACATTTTATAGCCTCTATCCATCTAGTACAATAATTAGTAGTGATTAGAATATACCTATGGCCTGTAGAAGGAGGATTGATCATACCAATGAAATTGAGTCCCCACTGCATGAAGGGACATACCTTAGCTATCATCTGAAGTGGCATGCCAAATTACTTCTCCTTATTGGAAAATTTTTAGTAGGTGTGATAGGTGTGGACATGTAGATGTGTGTCATGAAACAAATTTGGTCAACAATATCTTGCTCTTAAAATTTGATGCATGGTGGTAGCTCCTGAACCATGACCTTTCTCAAATTTATCATAGAAGTCATTCAACACATTGGACGCTTCTTATTTGCCCAGGAACCTTAAGTAAATACCCTTGTGATTCTTCTTATACAACACTGACCCCTTAAGCATGAAGCTATTACTCTTCAACCATAAGGCACACTATTGAATAGTGTTTAGATGAGGTGGGAAACACTGATTGATTAAGGAAAAAGTCATATCATAATACCATTTATCTGGGGAAACATCTTCAAGATTGTATTGATGCGCTATAAGACATGGATACATTTCTGCCATTGTACGTATAAAATATTGACCTCACACTAACTTCATAAGATGAATATTTAAATAAAACTCTTGCAATATGGTGAAACACTTTCCTCTGTGTTCACCTAGTCCATTTTGCATTTGTAGTATCTTCATATTTGGGTTAGGCACTATTGTATATATCTTACTCCTCAAAATATAATGCTTGAATTGTTGAACATACATCAAAATACTGAGAGGGGGGGTGAATTAGTATTCTATAAAATCTCAAAACTTTCAGAACAAAACAAGCTTCAAACACTACTACATAAGCAAGAACATGAAAGATAGAAACAATGCACAACACAACACAACACTAGATGTACATAGAAAACACCAAAGGGGAAAAATCACGATGAGAAATTTTGCTAGGAGCTACTTTCCTAATCCAACCTCACAAATCAATAACAATTACAACTTTATTTTAGGGATACAACCCAAGGAAGATACTACTCCCTGAAAAGAGGTTTAGGGTCACTCCCAAGGAAGCTACAACTCCCTGTAGACTTTGTTTAAGGGCTAAAAACCAAGGAAGCTACAACTCCCTGATCTAAGGATAAACTCAGGAAATATTATAGAATTATAGTCCTTCTAGTATCTAAATCTAAGAATTAGGCTTAATCCTTTCGATGATTACAAATTTGCTTTGTCACTTCAGCAAATCCTTCAAATGTCTTCTCCACAGCTTATTAGCTCACTACTTTCAACTTTTATAGGAGTGAATTTGCACCCATCTTGTAAATTCCCCTTTTGCATCCCTCCATCTTAGAAAATCAAGCTCGACTAAGAAATTCCACATCACCTATCTGCAATGCATCCACTTGGCGCTTGTTTCTTTATGTCGGTGGGGGAATTTCTACCAGGGATGCATGTGTGGTGCGCAGACGTCTGCACAACACACTACCATCCCTAACAAATTCCTACCTCTAGAATTTGCAGATATGTTATGTTCTCCATTGGCGACGGAGTGTAACACCTCTGCACCTTCCAATTGACACAAAAACAACTCTTTCCCTACTAATTCCTCTTCAAATACCGATCTTTCAATTCCATTTCATCTTCCACACACTAGTTCGATCTCTTTAGCAATTCATTCCATCTTCTACACAATCTCACATGTTGGCTTAATTTTGGCTTCATGATTCTTGAGCTCCTATGCATGTTCTCTACATCTTGTTTCACTTTTTCCACCATTGGAATTGCAAATTGGTGTCTCGAGGGACTGCTTCTTCATTGTTGCGATAGCATAGACCTTACCAAGCTTACATCCTCTATGTGCTTAAGGGCACCTTGATTGAGAAGGTGATATTTTTTCTTGATTTATGTAGCATAGTGTTATTGCTATCATTTGGTTTTCTTACCATTATTTCCTTTATCAAATTTTCTATTGATCTTTCTAGCTATCCGTGGAGGTGGAAACACCAAAGTGGGGATTTGACTGAGGCAAACCCCTATACAACCCCAACATTCTTTCACTCTTGGTTGTGTGTAGGTACACATTCGGGTGGATCTTCTTGGTGAACTGCAATCCTTGTGAGTTAATCTTCCTCACCTTCACTTTCATCATCTTCTATATCACTTTTCTAGTTATCTTATCTATTGTATTTATTATCATCTCAATTAGTACTTTAGACCTTAACCGCTAGAAGTAGTTAGTAGGTTCTTGTACCCTTCACTGTACTTTCACACTTTCTGGTTGTACGAACACCAGTATTCCAAAGAGATGCCAATGCACCATGCTATCGTTCCTGACCTGCGTTGCTATCCTTGGGTAGAGAGCTATCTGAGGTATGATTCAAGTTCCAAAAACCTGCTCAATTAGCCCCATCAAATTGCTCAGGTTAGTAGAGTGACAAAAACACTTGAGAGTGCTCTTCATTCTCTATCCTTGACCTAAAACACTTGCCTAGCTTGAGGTAGATTAGGGAAGCCCTTCGCTCTCGGCTCTCTGTGACCTAGAGCCTTGGTGTGGTTAGTCCCCCTCTTCTACACAACCTTCAAGAAGGTTTATCTTTGGATCACTACCTTCAACAAAAAATTAGGACACTCTTCACTTCTCTTCTATTACAAAGGTGTGAGCAATTGAATTTGGACAAGATGTACAACTTCTGCTCTTTTTCTTTCAGTCTCTTACACAAATATCATAATGCATTACACATCCTCAACTTGATCATAAACCTAGATCAACTAGGTTTATAATATATACATGTGTAGTGTAGAAAATTGTATACAATTTCACACTATGTTTGGGTCCCTTAATTCATTGGACTTAATGAAGTTTCTAATTTTCTAAATTATGTATTCCAAAGCCTTACTTTTCCCATTTTTTGAAAGGAAAACCAACATTAAATAAATGCAATTAATAATTAAATCACCATGGAATATGTGTGTCCTAGAATTATAGGCCAGGACCCATTCGCCCATGGGTGAATGGGTCCCCTTTAAGTGCCAAGACCCATTTTAAAATATGTTTTTGGTGGCATTTTAATGATTCAAATTCAATTTACAATTGTCAACTTTTGGAATCTAATTTTTGAGAAATTAGATAAACACCTATAAATACATAGTTTTTTATCATTTGAAATATAATAATTAACAAGATGTAGCATTAAGGCAATTTCAAGAGAAAATATTATTGTCAAGAGCATTCAATAGCAGATTTATCAATCATTTGTTGTAGCAATCAAGATCCTAACATCGTGTTCAGTTTATGTGTGTTCATGTCATCTTGTGAAGGATAATATGCATTGTTGATCCTAAAGCATCCAAGCATTTCAAGTATCCAAATCCATCAAGTAAAGAAAGATCAAGTTCCTTTGGAGAGATGTGTTTGACTTCAGTCCTCTAAGGGAAGCCATTGAAGGGTTGTGATTTGTAGAAAACATTTTTCATTCATTATTTCCTTCCTTTTTCATTATCTTTCTATCAAGGTTTGATTACCAAAATGGGGTTTGACTAAGGCAACCCCCATACAAACAAAATAATTTTTCCTCTTTGTGTATGTGCAGATTACAAGTTGAAGAAGAATTGAAGAGATCTTGAAGGAGAAATTTTGTATTTTTGCAGAAGTTTTCATCATTGTTGTCAAGCCACAAAAACTAAGTTGCAAAATTTATTTCCAAATTTTCGACAATGGGACCTATGCCAAATAGAAGCCAAAATCTAGCACCAAAGGAAACTAAGTTGTAGAATTTATTTATGAATTTTTTGACAGTGGGACCTATGCCAAATAGAAGCCAAAATCTAGCATCAGAGGACTCTCAAAAGTTATTTTGGAAGCCCTGATAAGGACCCATTCACCCAGGGACGAACCAGTCCCTCAACAACTCTCAAAAATAGATTTTGATGACATGTACATGCCATCAAACCCTTCTCATATTTTCTTGCAAATTGTCATTTCCATTTTTTCATATTCAAGAATCTACTTTTTTAGGTATTAGGTCTTGTCGTTCATTTAGTTTGAGTGTTTCAAATCATTTCAATTTGGTTTCAAATCTTTCCTATTGTCCTAAGGACTGAGATCCTGGTATGATTAACTCACCATTGAGGTTGAAAGTAAATATTTACACCTTGTGATCTCTTTCCTAATGAAATTTTTAGGGAAAGGCACCTATTGAGATTCCAACATTTTATAATCAACACAAAAATTTAGGGATCACTTTCTCTTCATTTCATTTTGGTGAACTCGACATTCTTACACCGTACTTTTCCGATTTAGAAATCCTTGAAACCCTAGATCTAGGTTTTGCATTTCATTTAGGGTTACATATTACATATTTGCATCATTTAAAATCATATAAATCCAAAAACATTGCATACATTCTGCATAATAGATTGCATTAAGGAGATTTTAGGTCAATTAGATCAAAATTATAGTCAAAATTGCATTCAAAAAAGTTATTTTGTTCATACAATGTCATACAAATTACATTTACATTTAATCAAAAAATCTAAAGAAAATGTGATTGAAGAATCTGTTTACAGTTAGGAACAGTGAGCTTAAATATTGGGTCAAACACTTAGATTTCAATTTTTCAAAACCCTGTGCAGAGACTCATTCACCCTTGGGTGAACTTGTCCTTATACAAGTGATTTTACACAATTTTGCACATTTATTTATCTCTATCTTCTTCATTGTCTTATACTTGTCGATCTCTATTTCAATTTCAAAAATTACATATTTGTGTAGATGTTTGCATTTAGTTTAATTGGTGAAAGGAAGTGCATTGTTTAAGATCAAAATTTGCATTCAAAATTAATCGTTTTCAGATTTTTGTATCTTATAATCAATCAATTATCATATTTCAGATCTAAAAGTTGCATAAAAAATCCATTCATTTGACATTTAAAGAAAAGTTTCATCATGGACATGTGTTTTGGTAAACTATTTTGATGTCCTTAAAATATTTGGTTGATGTTTCAAGTTGTGTTTGGTGATGATCCTAATACAATTGAACACATTCATGAGTATTTACTTCACCATTACCCAATTTTCACCCTACAGACTCAATCCCGGGAAATTATGTTTTAAAATCCGATGCGTGGATTAAATGTGGCTCTCATAAGGGTTGAGCCCAGTGTGCAAGTGTTCGGTTTTTTTCATTGGGAAGGTCTTCATTGGAAGGTCATTTTTAAGGGAGGTCAATTGGAAAGTCTACCTCGGTCAAATTTAGGCATAAAATTCATCAGAGAAGAAAGTCGGCAAGACCCTCCTGTTGTCTTTCCGACTAGTAATGTGTTCTATTTGGTTGAATACACCAGTCGCCAGAACATTCAGGTCGCCATGAGTCTTTGTTTATCTCTCCACTTGGAAGG
>VDFB02329172.1:0-30908 GCA_007258455.2 Sequoia sempervirens | reverse complement strand
TAGATTTCTATACCATTGTCTATTTTGTTGTTCATGGAGGTGGAAATACCAAAGTGGGGGTTTGACTAAGGAAAGCCCCAAAAATCATCCCCAACACTTTTCTCATTTCCGTGTGTGCAGGTTTTGTTTGTGAGGAGCTTGCAAAAGGTTGGACATACCATAAGTTAATCTCTTTTTCTTCCACTACTCATTATTTTTCTTAATAGTCAGTTTACTTTTCATTTAAGTATTATTCTTGTTGTACTTATTTTATGTTTTATGAATTTTCAATATTATGTTTAGATTAGTAAAACTAACAAACTTTAGCATTCAGGTTGTTAGTAGATCCTAAGTGTTTTTGGTAGAAGACTCCGCTTCTGGTTTGTACGAGATGCAGTGCACCATAGAGACGCCAACATGCCACACTATTGCCCTTGGTTTGCACTCTCATCTTTTGGTTGAGAGCCTTTCAGTCTATCTCCCTAGACCTTTGAGGTCTGTTCACCCGACTTTTGAAGTTCTCTATCATAAACATTAAAAAAACCCAAAAACATAGCTTGAATTCTCCTTCAACTTTCACCCCGTCACTTGAGCCTTTGTCCTTGAGGTAACCTAGAGCCATCCTCTCCTTGTAGACTCTTCATTGTCGTAGAGACTCGGGAGTAGCAGATCATCTCCATTACAAAAAATAAGGCTAAAATTCACAAAATATCAAAGGACGACCATTTTTTGTTAGTGCTTCCCCAACCTCACCCAAATAAATTGAGGGAAAATTGTGGCATTTTATTTTATTGGCACAAATAATAAGAAGACCAAACATAAATATCACTAAGGGAGACCTAGGAGGCTCTATTGATGGAAATGTTATGAAAATAGAGATCAATTACCACTTTTTATGCTATGATGACTTAGGAAAAATGTTTAATCATCATCAGATTCAAAATTATCGACCAATGCAATGATGCACTAAAATAGGTATTGTATGATATCCATGTCTATGCGTATGCTTGTGCCTCTATCTCCCTCTCCCTTTGTGATTTAAAGGACTATAATTAGTATATATAAATATAGGCTTACTGTAAATCCTTACTAGTATCAAGCTTTGATTTTAGATTTACATTATATAGACGATACATATGGATTCAGTGGGTTAAAGAGTGATATCCTTGCCATTGTCATGCAAAGAAAATATTATAGTTTGAAACCACATTTCTTTGAGGCATTTTAATCAAATTATTTTTGTCCTTTCAATATGTTTCCATATTTTGTATGTGTTTATGAGGCCAAAATCCTTATTTTAATTTTCCTTCATGGGTTTGTACCTTGTCCCACATCTTATAAAATATTTTACAAGATTTTATTATGCTCAACTTGTTAGGACATTTCATGAAACAATTCTCATGCCTCTTTTATGTATATCTAGCAACACATTTTTGTACTTTTTCCATTCACTTGAGTTGAATTGTTATGCAAATTTATCATTAAAAGAAAAACCAAAGACATACTATTACCTAAGTTTTTCACCAAGGAGTATCATTTCATTCCCTTGAATTTCACATTAGACATCTAGTGAGCTAGCATAGTCAAGCATTTCTAGCCAAGAAAGAGTTGCATAAGTCTATCTTAAGAAATTTTTTAGTCTTTTCTCATAATATAGTTGATAATATTTTTATAAACTTTAAGGAATGAGATCCCCCACAAGATAAAAGCCTCTCAAGCTCTTTTATCTCTACCCTTGGAGTACTCACTAGAAATATATTAAATATCCTCATGTAGAGCTACAAATTAAGAAAGAATATAATACACCACAACAAAGCATTTATGTTTTCAAGTTAACTACTAGGTACTTAGAAAAAATGCATAGTTTCCACACACATTGCATGCACACACACAAGTACATATGTAATTTATTATATGGGTTCATTATTTGAAGTGGTTTGACAACATCATTGTCATAGCGATGTATTATAATATTACATGAAAATACATTTGCATCCATATTAAACCATTTTCATATAATCTCAACAAAAGAAAACATGCAAATAAATATTCAAAACCCACCAAACAAAAGAATAGACAAACATATTATCAATATGGCACAAGATACACCCTAGGAAAACCCTAGTGGGGAAAAAAAACCACCCTCCAAAAGCATCTACACTCAATGTATTATATAACAATGAAAAATTAAAATATATTTACAGAGCTTTCATGAATACTTATGAAACATCAACTCTTTTAATGCATCCCCAATGTGTCTAAGTATAATATGTAACCATGCAACCACACATCTCATGCCATGCTTCATAGATGTACTCTACAAGACAGCTCAATACAAACAACAACCAACCCCAATAACTACTTATTTTCTTTCTTTTATAGAAACAAGCTTACACAAACCACCAAGTGGTATTACATAAACCGTGTGCTTAATACCATGAGCTTACAAAACCATGTCCCCCTCATTTACCTTTTGGTACTAAGTTTTCTAAATATTAAATATTTTCTTAATATGCAAGCCGCATTAAATGTTTATCCCAATGTTACATACAACATAAAGTGGACCCGATAATGTCTAACTCATGTTATGCACACATCCATAGCTTTCCTAGGTGCACTATAGATAAATATTTATTTTACATTGTACACATTATGGAAGGTGTACGACACATATTTCCCAGTATTCTCCCACTTGTATACATAGCATAAGGGGTCAAAAGTAAACTAAAAAATCAAGGGAATGGTTCATAAATCCAACATGTACCATTAAGAAATAAAAGTGCTCCATGTGCTCCATCAAGATATCCACAATAATAACCAAGGTGACCATCTCAAACAAGATCTCTTTCATCATCCACCATGCCAATGCACAAAATATAAGATCCAATCCAAAGAGACACCGCACTAAATATCACATAGAAGCATGAGTCCTTTTGATTGATATCCAAACATAAATATAATGGTAACAAATAGCCATGAGTAACTACAAAGGATAAAAATCAAACAAAAATAAATGAAAACCAAAACAAATGCTAACAAATATAATCATCCATACCTCCAAAGTTATCCAAAACATCTTTAGAAATGATGCCAACAACATATCCAACTGATAACCTGCGATTACAAGCTCATTGTATAAAACTTGTAAACAAAGAACACACAAATCTAGGAACTCCCATTACATGGATAATATCAAATTTGAAAATAGATCAAGGAATACCAAGTCTACTAATCGACACTCAAACCAAGGTGTTTCTAATGATCAAATCCATCTAGTAACATATAACAATGACAATGATCCATACATGCAACAAAAAAGTACTATATAATCTCTCACAACTAGTCACCAAACTCTCCCACTTTCATTATAACCAAATATATGAACATGAACTTCCAATAAATAATCATAGATAACTTGTAAATCATATCATATAGCATGTCCTTCTACCAACACCTCAAAGTGATGTGCCAAGTGAGACTTCACAACCCCAAGCAAAAATCCTTAACAACATCTAACTATTCAATCTACAAGATCAAACAAAACACACATATCTCATATAACCAACATGGATGTAAGCCTCTCTAAAACTGGAGGAAGATCACACTTATATCCATTACCAAAATTAGCAATAAGCCCAATAACACCCAAAATCATCATAAATCAAACTCATATGCACATTGAGATAAACATTCCAAACACTCCTCAAATGAACCCTTTAGAACTAATAAGTATATATCACGCCCTCATATTTTGATACTATTTTTGACCATGACTTACTTTGATGCTATCTTGACCATGACTTATTTTGATAATGTTTGACCATGACTTTATGGGATTTAATATACGAATTATGATACGTGTTAGAGCAATGTTTTAATATAATTGTTTTTCTTTCAAGAATTATGAGTGCATTCATATAAAATAGGAATGTTGATTAATTATTGTTTAAATTTATGTTTCTACAATGGTTACTAATACACTTTCATTTTCGCATGCCTGAGTGCATCTGAGTTGCAGGTGATCGAAGGCCAAGGTGATCGAAGGCCAAGAGTGTGATTGAGGAAAAGAAGGTTAGCTTCCCGACAGGGTAAAAGAGGAGAAGCTCTCGATTACGCACACACCACTTAAATCATGTAGCTGCATTAGGTCATGTCTGTTGTTCATGTGATTGCGTTAGCATAGCAAATTTAAAATATGGTTTAATTAACCTTAGAAATTGTGGAAATAATATGGCTTATTCTATTTAATTAATCCCCATTTATATTTGAGCAACAAAAAGGAAAAAAAAAATCTGTTTTAAAAGAAATATAATTAAAAATAAAATAAAACAAATAATGGAATAGAATATTATGTTTGCATAAAATGAAATTATAAGTTTGCATAAAAGGGGAAATATTTCTGTTTTGTATATGGTTAATTTTCCAAAAATAATGAGGAATGAACAGCCCGAGAGAACATTGGGCTCTGGAAATTCTATCTTAAAACCAACAATGCAGTTGGCATGTGGCAATCCTTAGAATTTGCATGAGAATTTTATCTGTCATCTGGAAATTTTATGCATGATCCTCGAAAAGAGGAAGAGAGCTTTAAGAGAGAAAAGAGGACTTCGATTGAGGCATATCCGAGAGCTCTGGAACAGAGACGAAGAAGGTATTCTGCACTGGAAGCAAAATTTGCCAGGTTCTTTTCATGCTTTGCCTTCTTTTAATTTAAAATGGCAGTAAGGAAATGGAAGGAATGTAATGCTTTATTCCATGCTATGAGTACAAACAACTGAGAAATCTTTCCAATTTTCGTTTTTTTTTTAATCTGGGTAATTGCTTACTTCTCTTTGTTGCAATATAGAATACACATTCTTTTCTTCAAAATTAGGGTTTTTATTCTGTTGCAAATTCTGCAATTTATTAAACTGTTCTCAAGTATAACTGCAAATATATATATATAAACATATATATATATAAACATATATATATATATATGCATATATATATGCACAGGAATTCGAATTCCCGTGCATATATATATGAATATATATATATATGCATATATGGTCTGCATAAAAACTCTGTCATCTAGTTAAATTCAAAATGCCTTGAGATAAATTCGAATGCAGATATACTGAACGAAATGACTTCTTTATTTTGAGTTTTGAAATTGTAAACCAAAGGAAAGAAAGGGATTTAATCCCTTGTCCTTCCCATGGGAAGGACGCGACCCTGTGAGAGGCTCGCGCCTTCCACAGACCGCGGCCTGTGGAGGAGGCGCGAGACACTCACAGCCCACCCCCTCCCCATGGGAGGGGCAAGGGCTTTTCCTGCGCCCTATGTTGCTCAACGCCAGTAAGAAAACCCTGAAAAATGCCCTGTTCTGTGTGCTCGGCCAGTGAACTCTTTGAACAGTTTTGAAAACCAGAATTTCTTTCTTCAAATTACACGTAGCTGTACATGAATTCTTTTACACACACACACACACACACACACACACACATATATATATATATATATGTATACATATACATTCAGCTGTATATATGTACATATATATATATATATTTATACATATATATATATATATATATATATATATATATTTATACATATATATATAGATATCCATGCATATATGTGCCAAGATACAAGTTGAAACAGGAAAACTAGTTCCAGAAAGTAGTATGAACTCTGTTAATTATACACAAATATCTCAGAAATGTTAAACCTGAAACAAGAACAGAAATGTCTTTGAGAAACCATGTAAACTGGAAAGCATCTTGATTACTTTAACATATACTTACTTACAGAAGTACAATCCTGAGTAAAGGAATACAACATGAAAATTGAATGCAAGATTATCTTTCAAACCTCTGAATTTCTGAATAAATTGCACTGTTTCAGTATATTATTATTACTCTGAAACCTGTATGGAAATTGGGAATTACACTTTCAGTCAGCTTGAGCTTGGAAAGAATAGAAATACATACTGAAAACAGAAAACACTGTTCCATTCAAACAAATTGATTAAATCTTCTTTCTAATAATGCACTGAAAAGTATTAAGACATATATGTTCTTCTTTAAAAACAGAGCCTTTATCCAAATCAGAAAAGGGTTACTTACCAAGGAATAAACGAAATTTTACTACTGAATTTACAAAGAATGTTCTGAAATTCACATTTGAAACTCTTTTAGAATTAATTGAATGATTGAAACATGTACGAAAATGCATAATTTTCTGCTTTGGTATTTATTCATACTTCACTATGGTAACTTCCGGGACAGGGTGCCGACGGTGGGCCAACAGAGACGGTAGTATTACCTTTTCTAAACTACCATTTACTTGTATTATTTATGCTTGGCCAAGCACTTGTACCATTGAAATAGATGGGTTGTTTTTATTTTTAAAAGCCTAGAAACATATATGTATTTGAGTCTCTGCCACCTCCTGTTGCAAGAAATGTGTTTATTTCTCATGTTAGAAATGCATATAGGCATCAGGCACGCATCGAGAGTTCCCTCCTGTTTTACTGTTTCGGGTTGCTAGGCTCCTTTATGTAGGGCCGGGGATTCCTTCGAGTTAGGAAGGGACCCGGGGAAGTCATGGACTTCGTGGTTGGGCGGAAAAGGCGCTTGAATCACATTCTTGGCCCCAGCTCACAAGAAGACCAAAGGTGTCACGGCGGTTGGTGGTTCCAAGTTTATTTGCTATTGATGTACTTGTGTATTATTCAGGATTGGCTTGTGAAGCCCATTGTAAATGTATATGTATTTGTCATTCTTTGTTGAAACTTTGAAATAGAAGTATGTTTTGAAAGTATCTAATGTAACATTGATTTGAGAAGTTAAAGTTTTATAACTTAGCATAGAAAAGATGTTTCTATTAGAATTGTTGATTCTTCCAAGTGAGGTTGAATATATGTATATGAGAAAGTCATTGAAATACTTATGTTTTGTAAAATCTTGATACATTACATTGATATTATTATTATACATGAAATGCAATTTAAATTCTCTTTTATTAATCTCATTTGGAAGTGTTATGAACAATGTTGACTACTTGGAAACCTTTTTATAATGATTTGAATAAATTGAAAATACTCTTTAATACTGATTTAAACGGATTGAAAACACTCTTAATTTTCCGAGTGCTACATCTTGGTATCAGAGCAGCATGGTTCAACTCTAGGACCTATGCCTAACTATGTATGACGTTGTGTCTTAATCAGGGTGACCTAAAATGGAAAATAGAGTGTACCAGCGAATTGGTGGATCTCGTGGAGGTCCCAATGATAAACTAGATCAAATTTTGGCCTTGCTGCAAAGCTAGGGGGCTAGAATTGAAGAATTAGAACAAGGGAGGCGAGATGGCCATCAAGGATTAAACACAAATGAAACTGATGGAGAAGCAAATGCTGAACCACCTAGAAAAGAGGAAAAACTAAATAGGGTAGCTGAGGAGCTGGGAAAAGACCTAAAGAAGGTCGCTCCTCCGAAGTTTGATGGGAGAACCTTTGGAGATGGGGCAGAAGCTTGGGTTATAGAAATGGAGAGGTATTTCGCCCTACGAAATCTATCAGATGAAACAAAGGCTGAATGGGGTTCATATCAACTCACCGGTGAGGTTGCTACTTGGTGGGAAAATGAAAGGGCAGATAAGCAGTTTATGCATGGGAAAGTAACTTGGGATAAGTTCCTACAACTATTTAGGAAGAGGTGGTTACCACAATCTCATTTTGATAAGAAAATGACAGAATTCTAGGTACTTATACAGGGTGGCATGACAGTGACTCAATATTGGGAGAAATTCTCTCACTTGCTTAAGTACGCACCCCAATATCAGCATGATGAGAGATTCCGAGTTCGAAAATTTATTTTGGGGCTTAGACCTCAAATTGGAAATGAAATAGATCTGCATAATCCAGCCACCATGGATGAAGTTTTTGATTTAGCAATCAAACAGGAACACAAGTTGCAACAAGCTGCTAACTATAAGAAGAGCAGGGAAGCCAAGTATGGCAATAAGAAATTCCAAGGGAATCGTCAAGGTAATAGCAATCAGGGTGGTCAAAGCAAACAGGACAGTCAAGGAAATGAAAATAGGCAAATCAGAAATTTGAAGAGGGATGGTAGTCCTCAGGACCGCAATGAAGGAAACAGGAACAATAACAACAAGAGGGGCAACTACAATAAGAGGAATGATAATAACAGGAGAGATTTTTCTGACAAGCCCAAAGCACCTCGTGGAGGATGTTATACCTGTGGTGGCGAGCATTACGCCAGTATGTGCCCTCAGAGAAATAACAAGCAAAATAACATAAATCAACATCATATTCATGCAGCGGTTGACAATCGCTAGGCAGATTATCAAGCAACTCCCATCCAGTTATCGGGTAAATTATTTGGATGCCCTGTTTCTGTTCTGATTGATACAGGTGCTACTGATAGTTTTATAGATCCTCATGTTTTGACTAAATTATCAGTTAGACCAAGTTTTATGGAAAATTCTTGGAAAGTTCAGTATGGAAACCGGGTAGAGAAGAAGGTAGAGCAATGCATGTATTTCAACAAACTTGAACTCCCTAACCTTCAGACGCAGGTGAACTTGTATGTTGCACCATTGGGGTCTTACGACGTGATATTGGGGATAAATTGGCTCTCTGAACATAAGGCTCTAGTGGATTGTGAAGAGAAGTCAATTAAGTGTCTTGATGACCGAGGAAACCAAGTGGAGCTTTGTGGTATTAAAAAGCCTTTAGAGCTTAGGCAAGTCTCCACCATGCAGTTGAAAAAGGCAAGTCGGAAGGGATGCACTATCTTTGCAATAAAAGTCAAGGACCTTGATGAGAAAGAATCCTCAATTAATGATCATCCCATTCTGAAAGAATTTGAGGATGTTTTTCCTACCGAATTGACTGAGCTCTCGCTTAAGCGTGTGTTTGATTTTTCTATTGATCTGATTCCAGGAGCAGAACCTCAGTCTAAGGCTCCTTACAAGATGAATACAATAGAATTATTTGAGCTCAAGGCCCAATTAGAAGAATTACTGAAGCAAGGTCTTATTAGGCCAAGCGTGTCACCTTGGGGAGCACCAATCATCTTTGTGAAAAAGAAGGATGGTACCTTGAGGTTGTGCATTGATTATAGAATGCTTAACAAGGTCACTATCAAAAATAAATACATGCTTCCCCGCATCGATGATTTGTTTGATCAGTTGAAAGATGCCAAGGTATTCTCAAAAATTGATTTAAGATCAGGATACCACCAATTGAGACTAAAGGAAGAAGACATTCACAAAACTGCCTTCAGAACAAGGTATGGGCTCTATGAGTTTACCGTGCTACCATTTGGGCTAAGTAATGCTCCTGCAGCTTTCATGAACCTGATGAATAGTGTCTTCCGAAATTGTTTGGATAATTTTGTCCTAATTTTTCTTGATGATATCTTGATCTATTCTAAGTCAGAGGAAGAACATGAGAAGCATTTGAGGATTGTGTTGCAACGTCTAAGGGAACATAAGTTGTATGGAAAGATGTCTAAATGTACTTTCTTCCAATCCGAAGTGCATTATTTAGGTCATGTGATTTCAACGGAAGGGGTAAGAGTGGACCCAGAGAAGATTAAGGCAATTATGGATTGGCCAGCCCCGCAAAATGTCTCTGAAGTTCGAAGTTTCATGGGACTTGCAGGATACTATAGGAAGTTTGTTCAGGGGTTCTCAACAATTGCAGCACCCATCACTGCACTACAGAAGAAGGAAAAGAAGTTTGAATGGAGCGATAAATGTGAGAAAGCTTTTCAGCTGCTTAAGAAGAAACTCACTACCGCACCCATCCTAGTTGTGCCAGATCCGAATGGCCATTTTATAGTTATTACTGATGCATCAGGGGAAGGGGTAGGAGCAGTTCTTATGCAAGAAGGGCAAGTGGTAGCTTATGAATCAAGGAAGTTAAAACAACATGAATTAAATTATGCACCACATGACTTAGAATTGGCCGCCATAGTCCATGCTTTACAAATGTGGAGACATTATCTCTTGGGAAAGCCTTTCGAACTTAAGACAGACCATGCAGGATTGAGATATATCTTCACTCAACCTAATCTCAATGCCCGAAAAAGGTGATGGCTAGAATTCCTGAGTGAGTATGATTTTGGGATTGAATATATTAAAGGTAAGGAAAACAGAGTGGCTGATGCCCTGAGTAGAAGGAGGCACCTTGCAACCATGGTTACCATAAAATCAGATTTCAGGCAACAAGTAGTGCAATCCTCCTTTGGGGATGAATATTATGAAAAGGTGAAACAAGCCCTTGGGGTAAATCCCTCCGATCGTCGATATGAGGGTTATATATTAGAATCAGATGGACTATTGAGATACCAGGGACGAATGTACATTCCTAGTTCTGCAAACTTGAGAGAGTTGGTGCTAGAAGAGTTCCACAATGCTCCATACTCAGGACATCCCGGTATTACAAAAATGATGGAAGGACTTAGGCCACTGTACTTCTGGCCAGGACTTAAAAGGGATATTACGTCCCATGTAGCCCGATGCTTGGAGTGCCAGCAAGTCAAAGCTGAGCATGTACATCTGGCAGGACTCTTATATCCTCACAGGGTACCAGAGTATAAATGGCAGGTTATCACTATGGATTTTATACAGGGGTTACCAATGTCTAAAAACCGACATGATACCATCTTGGTTGTGGTGGATAAATTGACAAAGGTTGCTCATTTCATTCCTGGAAATCTCAAGGATGGATCAATGGTTTTAGCAAGGAAATTTGTTCAGGAGATCTTCCGGTTGCATGGAGTGCTAGAGACGATCATCTCAGATCGAGACACTCGAATGACTTCTAGGTTTTGGATTACATTAAACTCTTCCCTAGGAACTAAATTAAATTTCAGTTCTGCATATCATCCTCAGACTGATGGTCAGACAGAGAGGGTGAACCAGGTAGTAGAAGATCTCCTCCGCATGTACTGTATGGAGCAGCAATATAAGTGGGAGGAGTATTTTCCTTTGGTGGAGTTTGCCTACAACAACTCCTACCATGCTTCTTTGGGCATGGCACCTTTTGAAGCCCTTTATGGACGTAAATGTTGGACACCCATTAGTTGGGACAGAGTAGAAGACAGGGTGGTGATTGGCCCTGAGATGCTTAGAGAAATGGAAGACCAAATGAAAATCATTAAGGAAAAGTTGAAGCAGGCTGCAGATAGACAGAAAAGTCTAGCAGATAAGAACCGGAGCTTTAGGCAGTTCTCTGCAGGAGATAAGGTCTTTTTGAGGGTTCGGCCGCATAAGAGTTCAATCTCTTTCGGCAAGAACTCTAAGTTGGCTCCTAGGTTTGTTGGCCCTTTTGATGTTTTGGAGGTGGTGAATCCAGTTGCTTACAGGCTTGCTCTGCCACCAGCTCTATCCCGGATACATAATGTATTTCATGTTTCAGTACTTAAGCCTTACCATCCAGATATTGCTCATATCCTTGATTGGCGTGCATTGCAGGTCCAAGACCCAGGGTGATACAGGTGGAACCCATCAGGATCCTAGAAGAGCACAACGTTAAGTTGCGTAATAGAGACATTATGCAATACAGGGTCCAATGGGACCAGTATTCAGTGGATAATGCCACCTGGGAAAATGCTGAGGATACAGACAGAATCTTTCCTCATTTGAGACCTTAGCATATTTATATTTTCTTTTATAGAGACTTACGAAGTACTAATATCTCAATTTTGTTATGTAATTTGCTTTTAGACATCGAGACGATGTCTCTTCCCAAGAGGGGAAGGATGTCACGTCTCATACTTTGATGCTATTTTGACCATGACTTACTTTGATGCTATTTTGACCATGACTTATTTTGATAATGTTTGACCATGACTTTATGGGATTTAATATACGAATTATGATACGTGTTAGAGCAATATAATATACTACAATACTTTGATGTATGGGAATGTAGAAAAAAATAATTGTTTTCTTTCAAGAATTATGAGTGCATTTATATAAAATAGGAATGTTGATTAATTATTGTTTGAATTTATGTTTCTACAATGGTTACTAATACACTTTCGTTTTTGCACGCCTGAGTGCATTTGAGTTGCAGGTGATCAAAGGCCAAGAGTGTGATTGAGGAAAAGAATGTTAGCTTCCCGTCAGGGTAAAAAAAGGAGAAGCTCTCGATTACGCATACACCACTTAAATCATGTAGCTGCATTAGGTCATGTCTGTTTTTCAATGTGATTGCGTGAAAATTGATTAGCATAGAAAATTTAAAATATGGTTTAATTAACCTTAGAAATTGTGGAAATAATATGGCTTATTCTATTTTAATTAATCCCCATTTATATTTAAGCAACAAAAAGGAAAAATCTGTTTTAAAAGAAATATAAAAATAAAACAAAACAACAAATAATGAATAGATATGTTTGCATAAAATGAATTATTAGTAAGTTTGCATGGGGAAATATTTTCGGTATATGGTTAATTTTCCAAAAATAATGAGAATGAACAATTTTAGAGAAATTGGGCTCGGAATTTATCTAAACCACAATGCAATAAAATCCTTAGAATTTGGGCTGAGAATCTTTATCTCACATCTCGAAATTTTATGCATGATCCTCAAAAGAGGAAGAGGAGCCAAGAGAAAGAAAAAAGACTTTATTGAGGTATATCCAAGAGCTCCCGGAATAGACGGTTAGCAGAATAGTCGGGCTTCGACCGAAGCAAATTACAGTTCTTTTTCATGCTTTGCCTTCTTTAATTTAAATTATGTATAGAAACAAGGTTGTCAAATGCTTTGACCCATGCTATGATTACAAACAACTAGAAATCTTTCCAATTTTCATTTTTTTAACTGGGTACTGCTTAGTTTCTCTTTGTTGCAATATTATAGAATACATATTCTTTTCTTCAATTAGGGTTTATTCAAGGTAAAATTTTACAATTATTAAACTGTTTCTCAAGTATAATCAAATATATATATATAAACATATATATATATATATGCATATATATATGCACAGGAATTTGAATTCCCGTGCATATATATATGAATATATATATGCATATATGGTCTGCATAAAAACTCTGTCATCTGGTTAAATTCAAAATGCCTTTGAGATAAATTCAAATGCAGATATACTAAACGAAATGACTTCTTTGTTTTGAGTTTTGAAATTGTAAACCAAAGGAAAGAAAGGGATTTAATCCCTTGTCCTTCCCATGGGAAGGACACGACCCTGTGAGAGGCTCGCACCTTCCACAGGCTGTGGCCTGTGGAGGAGGCGCGAGCCCCTCACAGCCCAGCCTCCCGTGGGAGGGGAAAGGGCTTTTCCTCGCTTCTATGTTGCCTTTACCGCATAAAACTCAAAATGCCCTGTTCTGTGTGCTCGGCCAGTGAACTCTTTGAACAGTTTTAAAAACTAGAATTTCTTTCTTCAAATTACACGCAGCTGTACATGAATTCTTTTACACACACACACACATATATATATATATATATATGTATACATATACATTCAGCTGTATATATGTACATATATATATATATATTTATATATATACATATATATATATAGATATCCATGCATATATGTGCCAAGATACAAGTTGAAACAGGAAAACCAGTTCCAAAAAGTAGTATGAACTTTGTTAATTATACACAAATATCTCAGAAATGTTAAACCTGAAACAAGAATAGAAATGTCTTTGAGAAACCATATAAACTGGAAAGCATCTTGATTACTTTAACATATACTTACTTACAGAAGTACAATCCTGAGTAAAGGAATACAACATGAAAATTGAATGCAAGATTATCTTTCAAACCTCTGAATTTCTGAATAAATTGCACTGTTTCAGTATATTATTATTACTCTGAAACCTGTATGGAAATTGGGAATTACACTTTCAGTCAGCCTGAGCTTGGAAAGAATAGAAATACATACTGAAAACAGAAAACACTATTCCATTCAAAAAAATTGATTAAATCTTCTTTCTAATAATGCACTGAAAAGTATTAAGACATATATGTTCTTCTTTAAAAACATAGCCTTTATCCAAATCAGAAAAGGGTTATTTACCAAGGAATAAACGAAATTTTACTACTGAATTTACAAAGAATGTTCTGAAATTCACATTTGAAACTCTTTTAGAATTAATTGAATGATTGAAACATGTACGAAAATGCATAATTTTCTGCTTTGGTATTTATTCATACTTCACTATGGTAACTTCCGGGACAGGGTGCCGACGGTGGGCCAACAGAGACGGTAGTATTACCTTTTCTAAACTACCATTTACTTGTATTATTTATGCTTTGCCAAGCACTTGTACCATTGAAATAGATGGGTTGTTTTTATTTTAAAAGCCTAGAAACATATATGTATTTGAGTCTCTGCCACCTCCTGTTGCAAGAAATGTGTTTATTTCTCATGTTAGAAATGCATATAGGCATCAGGCACGCATCGAGAGTTCCCTCCTGTTTTACTGTTTCGGGTTGCTAGGCTCCTTTATGTAGGGCCGGGGATTCCTTCGAGTTAGGAAGGGACCCGGGGAAGTCATGGACTTCGTGGTTGGGCGGAAAAGGCGCTTGAATCACATTCTTGGCCCCAGCTCACAAGAAGACCAAAGGTGTCACGGCGGTTGGTGGTTCCAAGTTTATTTGCTATTGATGTACTTGTGTATTATTCAGGATTGGCTTGTGAAGCCCATTGTAAATGTATATGTATTTGTCATTCTTTGTTGAAACTTTGAAATAGAAGTATGTTTTGAAAGTATCTAATGTAACATTGATTTGAGAAGTTAAAGTTTTATAACTTAGCATAGAAAAGATGTTTCTATTAGAATTGTTGATTCTTCCAAGTGAGGTTGAATATATGTATATGAGAAAGTCATTGAAATACTTATGTTTTGTAAAATCTTGATACATTACATTGATATTATTATTATACATGAAATGTAATTTAAATTCTCTTTTATTGAGCTCATTTGGAAGTGTTATGAACAATGGTGACTACTTGGAAACCTTTTATAATGATTTGAATAAATTGAAAATACTCTTTAATAATTGATTTAAAGACTGAAAGTCACCCACCTTCCGAGCTGTTACATGAAGATCCATATCCATAAGAAGATAAAACATAAAATGTAATGCATTTGAAAATAATGTGTATAATGCCTATTAGATGATTATTTTTTGAGTATACCAATAGTGGGGAATGAGATTGCTCTTCTAGGATACACCAAGCCTCAATGACTCTTTAAGAATAATTTCCTCAATATGTCCATGTGGAACTCACGTCCAACCATGTCTAGGCTCCCCAGTCTTCTTGTTGAAACCTCCAAAGAGTAATCATTTCAACAAATATCTCTAACTCCAAGAGAACTCCAACCTCACCCAAGTCTCTAAGTATGAGTGCCACAACCAATTAATCCATGCTAAGCTCCAAATGTAACATGAAACTATCATGAAGCTCCCAAGTAAAATATCAATGTACTCAATGTCAAGAGAACCAGCCAAATCATTTCCAAAGATCCAAGTATAAAATAAAGAAAACATCATGACATCATGATCTAACATCTCCTTCAAGAAGATCATATCCTCCAAAACACATATCTTTCTTCCAAGAACACATGTATCATACCAAAGTTCTAATGTATAATAAAGAGTCCACCATGGCACAATACCAAACCATCCTCTAAACCAAGGATCCCTATCAAAATTGAAAAAGACATAAATTGACATCTCACCAAAGACTCTAAGAGTCCTCCATGGTAAAATTTTTTTTCAACATCTCCAATCACATGAAGGTAAACACCTCTTTTCAATGGAACTCAAGATGTCAAAGTACTATCACTATATATAAGAATCATAATCTCAGAGATTTTCCATGATACCAACAATCATTGTAGAAGATCATCCATCACCAAGTGACGAATCCACATCACTACCAAAGCTGACACTAAACCATGATATCAAGCTACACATGACATCATAATAACCATTTATTTTAATTAAAATCACCTATTTTCCTCATGTACTCAACATCAACACTAGAAAATTCATAGAATAAAGTAGAACCAAGATATCCAAATTAACAACATAAACTGCCACCTATAATTAGGAATCAATCCAACACTACCATGCATCCACATAACAACCAGGTAGTTTTAATAATCCAAGTGTATAAGGAACCTCCATGACACCATGAGAACCACCATTAAACCATCACTATGAATAACTCCCACTAAATTGTGTAACCAATTTATCCATGACATTTTGATATATAACCATGCTACTAGTTCGAATAAATTGACTATCTAGACACTTTAACCATTCCTCCTCTTGTCCCAATGTAACATGCTAATGCACAAATGACCATGGATAAGGCCAAATTTGTTGTTTGTATAAAAAATGAAAATATTTTTTGATATAAATAGTTCACATGCAAGTCATCAATGCAATCTATGGTTAAGGACAACTCACTAAACTACATAACTCATAGATTCTAAACAATTAAACATGATAAATCATCATCACATTAGTCTTGCAAATTAAGATAACATGTAGATCTCTCATGATTCAAACACCAGATCAAATCAAAATCTAATTTGTCACACAAATCCATAAATGAGTAATTGTATTTAAGGAACCAAACAAGCAACTAGGAGATAAAGACAACCTCTTAATATTGAACACTCTACCACCTGCCAATCATATACATGATCATGTCATGACAATACTCAAATGTACATGAATATACATGACACCATAATCATCACCATTATTGTATTTTCACTCAACTCTCTTTGAACTGAGACTCCTAGTCTCACACACATGTCAACCATGTCCTCAACCTAGAATATAACTTGCATATTTGTCTCCATCAAAATCAACACTTTGAAAATACCTATAAGCATGTATAAATAAGCACCAAATCTAATGCACTTCTAAAAGTTTTAACCCACAAATTTATCCAAATTATGACACAGTCACACCCTTAATTCATTCTCCTACAAGTGCTCAAGCAAGTAGAAACCTCTCCTTAATCATCAAAGTGAAAACCTACCCAATTCACTATGTAGTATGCTACAAATTCTCTCCATTGCTTGTTCGAAATCAAAATTTTGATTTTATATGTTCAAGTTATCACCTATTAATCATTTTATAACAATGGTAGCTTCAAACATCAAATTCAAACTCAAACAACAAAATTTGATGACTAGCAAGATATTTTTGACACCTATAAGAATCAAAATTTCAATACCATGGGTGAAAGTTGTCTTCTAGGAAAAATCCCTTTTAGGTGCATTTGAAAAATAGTTGATGGCTCCTTGGAAACCCCTCCTATCACAGTGATGGGTGAGCGAGCAACAAAAAAATGGTGGCATCATTAGGCGTAGTGGCAAGCTAGTGGAGCAAGTTGCTAAAAATTCTTAAGCTATTTCCCTTAGTACAAGTGGTGGTTTCTAGTAGTATGATCCTTGCCCCATTGCTAGGGTTTACCACTCCCGTAGCTAGGCGTGACTGTATCTTGGGGCTTACAAAACCAAGGGCATCAACCCATCATTTTCATTTTTAAAATTTTAAATCTATAGACCCGTATAGAAAATTATTTTTAATTTTACTTTTGTGTCTCAACCATCCACTTGTTGACATAGGAGAATATTCTATTATGATTGTTCCACTAGCTGTACAACCATACAAATTTCATTTCATAGTAAAAAATATCTCTACAAGATTCCTCCATGGTCTTGAAAATGGACAAGAAATCGTATGTTCAAATATAGTCAAGTTATATGTTGATCCATATGTTTTTGGGCCTCTTGAATTCTATGGTTAGGTCTACTTTTTTCCAAGAGGTCTCCAACAAAATATCATCCCCAAAACCCTCATAAAAAGAGCCCAAATTAAAAACTAACTTGCCAAATCTTCATCAAATTTTAAGTCTACAAACATACTCATGACCTTGAAAATGCCTTCATTTTTTTCTTGCAAGAATATGGATTCAACAGTGCATAGTTATCTACTTATTCTAAGGATTACAACCAAGAAGATTTCCTTCCATAACTTGACAACTAGGATATGATACCAAATGAAAATAAATTTATAGCCATAATAAACTATTTCCACATAACCCAAGAAGAAAAATATGCAAATAATTATTCAAAATCCACCATACAAAATAATAGACAAACATACCATCAAGATGACACAAGATATACCTTAGAAAACCCGACCTCCAAAAGCATCCACACTCAATGTATTATACAACAATGAAACATTACAATACACTTATAAAGTATCCATGAATATTTTTGAAATGTCAAGCTCCTCCAATGCATCCTCCATGTGTCCAAGCATAATGGGTAACCATGCAACCACACATCACATGTCATGCTTCACATATGCATTCTACACGAGAGCTCAATATAAATGACAACCAACCCCAACAACTACTCATATTCTTGATTTATAGTAACAAGCTTGTGAAAGGTATTACATAAACCATGTGCCTAATACCATGAGATTGCAAAACCCTGCCCCCCTTATTTAATTTTTGGTATAATTTTTCTCAATATTAAATATTTTCTCAATATATAACCCACATCAAATATTTATCCCAATGTTACATACAACATAGAAAGTGGCCATAAAAATGTCTAATCCATGTGATGCACCTTTCCCAATGTTACAATCAATTAGACCACATTTCTTTGAAGTATTCTATCAAACTATTTTTCTGATTTTTGTATGCTCTTAAAATTTTGCATACATGTGTATTAGGAAAAATTATTATTTATATTATGATTTTACAGATGTACATAATCTATTGCAAATATTAATATGAGAAAAATTAATAAAATGAGAGGAGGTTTATTTCTTAGAAGAGATCTCAATTTTATATTATTGAATAAATTTTAAGAATAAACGACAATTATAAGAGGGATAATGATAGTAGTCGTAATAGCCTTAATGAAAGCAATTATAAAATACTACAACTAACAAATTTAATAAAAAGAGGGTCAAAACTTTATTGAATCAAGAAAGCATTACAAAATCAGAAGGAGGCCACAAGGGGCCAAAACAACAAGAATTAGATCACACCCAAGAAGCACCTCATATCCTTAGCAACCCACTCCTCAAGAATAGGAGCCATATCTTCAGGAAGACTGTCCCAATCATCCACACGCCAAGAATCAGTCTTTTCCAACGCCCATTTAGCTAGCCCATCAGCCACCCTATTCCACTCCCGCGGAATATGACAGAAAACAATGGACTCCAAAGTATCGCTCAGAGAAACAATCTGTTTAACAACCACATCCAACTGCCAATTCACATCCTCTAAATTTTGATTATTCAACATATCAATAACCACCTGGGAATCAGCTTCACAGACAATCCGCCACCATCCAAGGGCCACCGCACGCTCCATCGCCACGAGAATAACACTCGCCTCCATAAGATTATTAGTTTGCAAACCACGATACGTGGAAAAGAAGAAAGCCACCACTCCAAGGCTATCTCTACCAATACCACCAACCCAAGCATGCCCAGGATTACCTCTAGATGACCCATCAGTATTAATTTTTAGCTCCCCCAAAGCAAGTGGGCACCAAAAGCCCTTGCGAGCAATCCTTTCACGCCCATGCCTACGATGCACTTTGCATAAGGTACCCCTGTCCCCAGTGGCAAGACCCAGGGCATTTACAACACCCAAGTCCCCAGGAGCAATCGACACCGACAAGTCACACTTCGCAGTCAAAGTCTCTTGCAAAGCTCCAAGAATTCGTCGCCAAAGTTGTCCCATAAGCAATTTTTTATCTAGGAAAATTCTTCTATTACACTCCAACCAGATTTGCCAGACAATCAAGCTAGGACCAATGCTCCAAGCAATTTTTAGAAAAGAGGTTGTGGCAGGAGAAGAGCCCTGTCTTTTCCAAAAATCCTCCAAAGAAGAGACATGGCAACACGGTAAGCTCTAAAGATTCCACCAGTGATGCCAGATAGTCCTAACAAAAGAACACTGAAAAAAGAGATGCGATAAGCATTCCTCCTGTTGACCACACAAAATGCACATGGAGGGGCCCATAAACCCCTATTTGCAAAGGTTGTCCCAAGTAAGACATTTACCATGAACCACGAGCCAGGAGAAAAAATTACACTTGGGCCAAGCAAATTTATTCCAAACATGCTTCCACCAAGAAACCTGGGAGTTCCCGAAAGCCTGTTTATCCAACACCTGATAGCCAGAAGCAACTGAAAATTTTCCTTTCAAGTCAGGACCCCAAGCAAGAACATCTCCCCCATGGAGAGAATTACAGGCACGACCTGATAAGATCTTAGCAAGCTCTTGACGATCCTCCACTGAACCACCAGGCGGCCAATCCAAGGGATCCTTCCACTTGGCCACAAAAATCTGTCCCAAAGATTGTTGAAATTTGAAATCCACCACATGACTCCAACCCGCCTCCACAAAAGACTAACACAAATCTTGGAGGTGGGGATGAGAGGACACAATGGGTGGGTATCCATCCCAAGAATCATGCCAGAAGAGAGCCTCCCGACCCCCATTACAAATCCAAAAAAGTCCCTGTTTAACCAGCTTGGCACCTCGTTTAAGGGTATTCCAGATCACTGAGCCTTTCCCCTCCATACTGAATCTTGCAACCTCCCTACTGTCCATCGCCCCCAAATATTTAAAGGTCAGAATTTTAGCCCAGCACATGTGTTGTTGAGAGCACCAACGCCAATATAGCTTAGCAGCCAAGGCCTGCCCATTCAAATCCACCCGCCGTAGACCAAGACCCCCCTCCTGTTTTGGCCTACAAACAACATCCCACTTCACCAAACTCCATTTTCTATGAGTAAGATTACCAGCCCACAAAAATTGACGAGACAATTTCTCGAAGTCTTTAATAAAACTTGAAGGAGCAGAAAGAATAAAGCACTTATAAATAGGGAGAGCTTGGACCACCGAATTTAGAAGAGTCACTCTACCTACTGAAGAGAGCCACCTGCAAGTCCAATGACTGACCAATCTTCTGAACTTATCAAGAGTCTCTTGCCAAAACCGTTTGGGGATAGAGCGAACCATAAGAGGGATTCCAAGATAGGAAAAAGGAAGCAAGCCAAGCTAGAACCGAAGGATACCGACAATTCTCCTTTGAATACCCTTAGGAGTGTGGAAGAAATATATGAAGGACTTCCCCTCATTTATGCACTGCCCTAAAGCCACCAAGTAACTATCCAACACACTACGCCAATTAAGAGCCTCCTCAACCTTTGCCCTGCCCATCAAGGCATTATCATCAACAAATTGCAGATGAGACTGAGGGGGAATATCTTCTCCCCAACTCCATCCCTAGAGCAAGCCGCTAGTAACCTGAGCACGGATGAGCCTTCCCAAGCCTTCAGCAAGAAGGATGAATAAGTAAGGAGATAGGGGATCTCCCTGCCTGAGACCTCTAGAAGCACCAAACAAGCAAGTGGGCTCACCATTGATAAGCACCAAGAAGGAAGAGAAAGTGACACAAATCCTAACACAATCAATCCAGCCCTCAGCAAAGCCAAAAGCTCTAAGTATTTTAAACAAAAAGCTCCATTTAACATGATCATAAGCTTTAGCCATGTCCAACTTGATAAACATAGATTTCTCCTTTGAGGATTCCATAGAGTGTATGGCTTCAGCAGCAATAACCACCCCATCCATGATCTGCCTGCCAGCAACAAAACCCCCCAGTTCTTCAGAGATTAAATCCTCAAGCCAAGGTTTCATCCTTTCCGCAATCAACTTAGTAATAATTTTATACACAACATTACATAGTGCAATAGGTCTAAATAGATCCAAGGAGTTAGCTCCCTCCACCTTAGGAATAAGAGCTAAAAAAGTAGCATTAAGGGATTTCAACATTTGTTTATGCATAAAGGATTCCTGAACAACCTCCAAAAGGTCTAGTTTAACCACTTCCCAGAACTCCTAAAAAAATTCAACTAGGAACCCATCAGGTCCAGGTGCTTTACCTTTCTTCATCTGGAACACAACATTCTCAAGCTCCGACAAGGTAATGGGAGCAAGCAAAGATTCATTCATTTCATTAGTTACCAGCTTTGGGATACAATCTAAAATCCTTGCTTCATCCTCCTCCGTAGGAGGTGAATCCTCAGAGAATAGGGTAGAAAAATACCAAATGCATTCAACAGAAATAGAAGCTGAAGATGACAAAGTCTCCCCATCAGGCAACAAGATAGAAGAAAGAGCATTACCTTGTCTCCGATCCTTAACTGAGTTATAGAAAAAAGAAGTGTTCCGATCACCAGCTTGAAGCCATTCAATATGAGACTTCTGTTTCCAAAAAATCTCTTCTCTTAACTCCCATTCCTCAAGCTTTTTTAATGCAGCAGCCTCTAACAAACTCAACTCCTCTGAGAGGCCTTGATCCTGAATATGCCTGGTGATTAGGTCCAAATTATCCTGGGCCATCTATTTTTCCTGAAATAAATTACCAAAATGCTGCCTATTCCATCTTTTCAATCTATATTTAACATACTGGAGCCTATTCGAGAAAGAGTACATAGCAGTGCCATATGCTGGCTTCCCCTGATCCCACCAACCAGGGAGCAAATTATGAAGAGATTCATCCCTGAGCCACATGAGTTGGAACTTAAAGGATTTTCAAGCACAACATTGAGGCATATCCGCCACCAGCTTAATAGGCCAATGGTCAGAACCCCGACTATCAAGAATTTCAGAGCTTGTCATCCACCTGTCCCCCAACCAGAAACTAGACACCATAAATCTATCAAGTCTTTCAGAAATAGAAGCATCTCCAGTTCTCCTATTATTCCAAGTAAAAAGACCATTGCCCAGCTTGACATCCACAAGATTCAAAGCAGAGACATTGTCCTGGAGCAACAACACGGAAGCCTCCAACCTTGCTATACCACCCCTCTTCTCAGCAAGCTCTATGATAGCATTAAAATCACCTCCAATGATCCAAGGATGGTAAGGAAATAAGCTGCGAACTAAACGAATGTTGGACCACAAGAGCTACTTTCCCGGAAACTCCACAGGCACATACACATTGGAGAAGAGTGCTATTTCTCCAGACATAAAACAAGAGGCCACCATGGAAAGGCAGGACTTAAAAGACACCCACCAAAGGGGGCAGATCTTCCGTGGGTTCCATAAGCACGCCACCTCGCTAGAAGACCCCTGAGCACCAATGCATTGGAAATCACCATTCCTCCATAACTTAGGAACTAAATCCATCATACCCTCCACTGAAAGCTTAGTCTCTTGCAGAAAAAGAACATTAGGCGAATGACTCCCAATCAAATCCCGAACAACTTTTTGTCTAGGGCCACTGTTCAAGCCCCTTACATTCCAAGAGAGAACTATCATTTCAAGGGGCATGAAAATGTGAATCCAAAGTCTTGACTGACCCCGACTCCACCAAAGTCTCCCCTATCATCCTAATCTTCTCCTCATCCTTCTTCCTTCCCAGCTTAGAGTTTTTCTCAGCCCCCCCCTTCTTGAGGGATTTTTGCAAAACACCCAACTGAGAGGACGTCTTGATAATCTTCTTACCCACCTCCGAACCCACTTTCTGCAGGAGGTGATCCTTGTCCACACTATCTTTCACTACCTCAGCACTACCACCCAACTTATCCTGAACCTCCAACTGTCAATCTGTCCCTAAAGCCAAGGTCCCATCAGCAAGCAGAGTCATAGGTGCCTCTAAATTGAGCAATGCCTATCCAGGAACTTTCCCGACCTCATCAAAGCATGGTACTCCCGCACCCCCCCTGTTGGGGAGCATGCGAAGCCTCAACTAGAGGGTCATGTAGATCCATATCCAAAGTCCCTTGATCCAGATCCAAAAATCCTGGGTTCACCTCCTGCTGGCTAAGATCCTCCAACACCTCAAACATGTTGAAAGTGTCCTCCTCCTGCCTGTCCTTCAAAGTCCTTTTATTACCTTTATTTCTATTTCGGCCACTAACTGGAGTAAAACCATCTTCCCTACCACCAAAACCCTAAACAGGATCCTTGCCCTTGTCCACCCTGGGCAGGTTAGCCAAAGGATGAAAAGATTGAGTCTCCAAAGGCTTGGCCTTTGGACATCTGCGTTGAAGGTGACCATATTCATGACAGAAACGACAATGGAAAGGAAGCGTTTCATAATCAAGCTGCTGCACCCATGAGTAATCTCTTGCACTCACTTCTAAAGAGTCTGGCAATGGTTTATTAAATCAATTTCCACACAGAACCAAGCAAAAGTCATTACCTTTTTGAATTGTGTTTGCTGTGACGAACCCACGGGTTTCCCCAGCTTCGAGGCTAATAGAAACCACACATCCTCTCGCTAGCATTCCACCGGGAGCCTTGGAAGATGAACCCAAACCAGAACCCGATTCAGAAGCTCCTCCACCGGGTTGAAGCCAGCATGCCATGGCTTAATGAACAAGCCCACCTGGTTGTAAAAGTACGTGCCTCCTTCAAAAATCCTATTCCGATCTGCCAAACAATCAAATGTAACCATGAAATAATTATTTTCCAGGAGGCGGATCTCCATCTCTCCTTCAAGCATCCATGTCTTTTGAGCCCACCTCTCCAAAAATTGCAAAGAGATTTTCAAACCTAAGAATTTGCAGTAAAGAGAGTGCCTTGAATAATAATCAATGTCTTCAACCATCATCTCCATCGGAATGACTACACTCCGCCTCTCTTTACATTGTTCGGGGCACCCATTAATCTTTGGAATTCTAGGCCCTCCTGCTGGACCCGACGCAACATTTTCAGGTTCCACCCAAAAGAGATTATTCTCAAAAACCTTCGAGATCTGAAGAGTTGGTTTCAAACCAATCGCCGATCGGAAATCCATTTTGGGGCCAACCCTAGAAGATTCCCCGTGCAACATAGAGGGAAAAAATGCCCTACTCCAACATGCAAACCCCCAGAAACCCAAAGAACAAGACGGGCTTCCATGGGAAGACGCACCTCACAACCCCACCCCACCACAGATGAAGGATCACACCTATTCTCCTGCCGTAACACCAATACCAGTTCACAAACCCCGCTCCACACCCCACACCAAACCCCACCCTCGACTTGGAAAAGCACACCTTCCAACACACGTATCCCTTAACAAAGAACGTTCACGTCATAGCCACGTTCTAACCCCAGGTCGCATCCACCAAATGACAAAGGGAAAGGAGATCCGGCCACGAGCAGACGGGGACAACCAGCCACCGAACACCCACCAAAAACACAGACCAAGGTTTGCAGAATACCCGCCCCGCCCTGCACACAGACAAATGCCCCCCACTCCACGCACAACAGGAAAGAAAAGAAGAGGAGCTAGGGCGCGGATGCCCTAGCTCAGCACGGGAAAACCAGAGACGCCATTAAGACATTCACAACTAACAAATTTAGTAAAAGTTACATTACTCCATTATTTAATATACTATTAATATCATAATAACCCCTTTTAGTAGAATAAACGAGAAATATGGGGAGGTATAGTTATTAAAATGCAATATAGCCTCTGACATGTGAAAATAAAGGAGACATGTTTGCATGAGTAACCTTCATGATAATAGGTACATGAAAGATATGAAAAAAGAACTGAATGAACATGCTCCACTATAGATTTATCAATTGATTTAATTACTTTGTTATGTGACACATTTTATTTTGTGAAGTTATCATTGGGTTCACCTTCAAAACACTATTAGGGCCTCTAAAGCATAATATATGGATGTCACAAATATTAAATCCTTATTTGAGACAAAGTCTATATGAGTTGAACCTCAATAATAATCCATACATAATATATTTTATATTGATGTTACATAGGTGGATAAGAAACACCCAAAGATTGATGCATAATAATACTCCATGAACTGGAAGATACATCTATTAATAGTGTCATAGTACTAGCTTCTATTTGGACTTCCTAAAGTTTATGACTAAAACACAATTCCTTTAACGTGTCATGAAAATTAGGATAAATAAGTTTGTATAATCCTTTGTACACACTCTCTAGCCTAATTCCTTGAGAAGATTACTTTATCTTTGTTTACATAAAAGATAATACACCATGTCCCATAAAATTGAAATAGAATGTTAGGATTTTTTGTATTTGGCTAGTAGAGTAGTTTTTTGTTCAAAACTGAAACATAGGTAACATTTAATGTTAAAAATTTGATGCCACTATCGAGGCTAATTTTCACATTGTCACATCCCTTGAAGACACCCATTCTACCTTGATTTGGATTTATGCACTAATTGATCTAAGAATGGTGATGTGAAAGGGTGCAAGGACACAATCTCTTTAGCTTTTTTCAAAGAGAGGGATTCCCATTTTTAGGCCAATCCTACCTTTGTATTCTTGAATGTTGAGGAAATATTGGGAGTAAAATGATTGTAAGTGTAAGACTAGTACTTGTGTTTATTACTAACAACCATGTTTGGTTGTCAATACTTGGAACCTTTGATGACTTGTGCATTTGTTCTCAAGAAGCTATGAAAAGGTAATGAAGTAAGGAACTAAATCCAAATCATAATCATCTAAGGGTATGATTTAAGTAGCTTTGGATGGTGAATTGGTAGCTAAATGTGAGGTCAATTGCTTAAGATTGAATTTGACATTTAATTCTAACTTCCATTTGTGAAAAATTAATAATTGCATGTCTTGCCTATGAAAAAGTTACTAAATTAACTATTTTATTTATACTTGGAAAATACAATAGAAGTGATGTGAAGGAAATAAAATTAATAACAAATAAACTCACAAACCAATCATTTTATGAGAAATCGAGGAGGAGAAATGAGAAATGTATGACAATATCCCCAAGAAGGGCATGAATTGTATATGTTCAAAATGGGTGTGTTGTAAGGGATTTAGAGACTTTTATTTAAATATAAAACAACTTCTTGACTACTTGCGAATTATAGCTTGAGAAGAGGGTTTGGATATCCAACAAACATAATTGAAAAACAATTTTGTTAGATTTTATAATTGCAAGAGCTGCTCCTACCTCGACAACCTTGATAAAAATACACACATAATTCAACAAATAATTTATGTAAACTCCCTCCTAAATAATTTCAAATTGTGAATGATTCTCTTTGTAGCTTATATTGGAGGAATAATGTTTTAAGGTCCTTGTAATTTCCCAATGCCTCATGTGAGGGAGAGGGTGTGACTTTGCAAACTTATGGAGATCTATTTTGGTTTTTCATTGACCATCAATAAATATTTATATATCAAGTTGTATATGGTTGTGTGTTGATAGAATCCATACAACCTTGTGTATATTGTTGTAGTGTTGATAAAAAAAAGGTCCTTTTACACAAATATTGATTACTATTAATGAGTGTATGGGTTTTGAATCACTTGAAAGTAGGGGTAACTATATTAAATGTACATGATGTTTATGATAACCAAAATTGAGGGCCTAGTACCGGGCCTTGTATGATGGCCACAGCTTGTTCATTATATTTTGGATCCATTAATGACTAGAATTAATATTTTATGGCTTAAAATTAAAATGGTATGAATGGGAAAATATTGTCATTGATTTTGTTGCAATATTACTATTGACAAATGTTCCTTAGATTGTGTTTTACAATGATTTCAAGGTTAAAATTATTACTTATAGAATTACAAGCATGTAAGGTGAAATCTAATGGACTTTGGTAAGGATTTGTTAACCACAATGTAAAGGGTTGAATTGTATACATATTATTGTTATATGAAATAACTTACTATTGTCTATTAAGGGCATGCTTAGTATAAATATAAAGTGAAAATAGTATCTAGCTTATAAATCAAACTATTATAAGAGAATGAGATTTCACCACAAGGTAAATGAATCAAAAGGTTAAAAATACTATTACTAATAATATCATTCACTGTACATCATCATACATGATAAATTTCTAGATACAATGTTGCTAGCTATCTTGAGTATGACTTAGACATTTATCATGATTAAATCAAGATTATAATTACTATTGCAAGTATTTCAAAATTTAGATGGTTTTTAGGTGGCCTTGTTGATATATGTTGTGTTGCAATAAGTGAGATGTTTTATTATAATATAACTATGATATTTTATATCATTCAATCATATTATAATAGGACATCATTTGGAGCCATATCAAGTCCTTTCATAATTATTTCACTGTGAAGATATTTTATTTCCATTGTCTTTTGATTTATATTATTAGATTCTTTTTATATTGATTATGCTTTTATACATAATTTTTAGGTATAGACTTGATTTTATCAATGCTAGTAGCTATTGGTATAAAATTGAGTGATAATGAAACTTTACTATTATTTGATATGATTTGATGTGAAGCGGCTACTAATTTTAGATGAGATAAATGTATATACATAACTTACTCGATATATTATTAGCATTAGCATGGTGTGATAGATAAATATCATAAATTTTAGCATTAATGAGTGTAACATTTCATACCTAGTGGGAATGTTGAAAGGCAGTGTAAGAACAAGTCTAACTCCTTATTTATTACAACTTGAACCAATATTTGCTTCAACTCATTAGGTATTAATAAATTTTATAATGGTCACAATATTACTAAAACAAATAAAGTTTCTTGTTGGTAGGTAATTAGTCTAACATTTAGATTAGTGATACGATCTTGTAAGGGTTCGAGCAAGTTTATGCTAAACTATGAAGCACAATGGCATAGAGGTATAAATCGAGATCTTGTCATCCTTTGAATTTCCTTAGTACATGTTTGATAAAAGGTGAAGTTAATTAGTTTTACTTTCCTAATGTTAAGCATTATTAATTGATGGGAATCATTAAAAGGAACCTTGTTGGGCCATGCAATAGTAATCAATAAAATTTTGTGAGCTATGGCTTTGTTTTGGAATGGGTATTGGTGAATATAAATTTTCTACATTATCTAATATTAATCCATTCTATGGTCTCTCCATTTTATAGTATTATGTTTATTTCATTTCCATAAGGAAATTTACTTGAATCATTGTGGAAGCTTGTGTATAGAAATTCCATGTTATGTCCCTTGAGAGATTAAGGTGAGGAGATCTACGTCAGACTTAAGTTTTGTTTGGAAGGTGGTATGTAGGTAGTCCTATGGAAAAGGATTCCTTTGTGACCCAAGTTATTAGGGGAGAGTTATGTGAATAGCTCCAAAGTTTGGGTTTTTTCCTAAATTGATCAACCTTCCATCTTTAGTACACTTGAACTTGAGGCTAAATTATGAATCAAATGGTTGTGAACTCACCTTCCAATTTATATGTCCTTGCTATATAGGTTTGAGATAATAAAAGGTAATCCATCATCATGAATATTACCTACTTTGAGGTTTTTACTATTTGGCTTTCCAAAACTTTACTCTAGTCTTGGATGAACTTTTAGATTCATCATCTTCATGGTTTGTCTCTAATGTGAATTTATGAGAATACCTCTAGACTTGTTGGAACTAAAATAATCTAATTTTTTTGTGTTGAACACTATGCACCTTGTGTCTTGGATTAGTGAAAATATAGGAGCCTATAGGTTATCCTCAATACTAGTGAGGTCTATTCTTCCAAGAAATAAGGACATGATAAACTTGGCCATGACATGGATATGAATAAGTTAAGGAAACTTGCTAACTTGTATCTAATGATGATGTGGAATTAATCTAATATGATTTAATGGTATGAACAAATCTTAATCTAATCAAGGATCTATTCTATCTAAACTTGTCTCTAGATTTATATCAAGTTAGGATGAAATTCCTTATGATTACCTTTGTTAGTTATGGGATATTAATGGTAAGTATTAGCAAATATAGTATGACATTTTGCCTTTATATATTGGCAAACAATTGTACGCTAATTTTTTTGACCAATAATACACAAAAATCTTATGTACTCAAAAGTAGAATATTGTTTAATTTACTACTATGGGTTTAATTTGGTCCAATAAATAAATTTTATTTTGAAAAAAAAATTAAAGAAAGTAAATGTAGTTTGATTAGTTTATGAGCTTATGTTTCATTTATGTATATAAAACTAGATAGAAGCTAACTCATGTGGTTTTAGTTTATTACTTGTATGTTGACCAATGATTTAGACCCTAGGAACTATAAGATCACATGTATAGGTATACACATTACTATATGTGGTATGTATCTAGGTTAACTTGACTAGTGTTTGTGAATCCTTGTGATATCTTGATTATTTATTCTTGGCTATAAGACGACCCCACATAGAAGAATTGAGTCTAATACAAGTACAAATAGTTTATTGTCACCAATACCATGCAGGTGATGGGTGTTGTTAGGTGCTATTTCCCATATCTTAAGGACTAGCTATCTTTCACTAGTTGCATAGAGTTAGAGGTCTCCAAGAGCTATCCATATTATGATTTAGGAACTAGTTAGCCAATAGTCACTAGTACCATGCAGGTTAAAGAGGATAGAAGCTAACTATCATATATGAGGGTTTAGCAAGTTATTTATAGTTTCATAGAGGTGAAAAATTATAGTAGCTACCTATGATATGATAGGACTTATATAAAATTCACCAATACTATGTCGTTGATAGATGTTAGGAGCTACCCTATACTAGGTTGGACCAACTTTCACCAGTGGCATGAAGGTGATAGATGTCAAGAACCACTAAATTAAATGGTTGAGTTAGATGCAATTTTTTTTATGGATAGCGTTATATGTTGTGTGTTGTTACACAATCATTTTCTATTGGTGACTATAAGTATTATGGGATGCTTGCATTCCATCATAATTAGTAATGGACTAGGAAAAATGATGGGATCCATGGTGTAGTATGAGATGCACTAAAATTCCTTTCTCTACATAGGATGTACTTAAATTGTGTGTTGGTGAACTAGTTAATGGGAAGATGCAATAAACAAT